>CM035195.1:1780340-1834976 GCA_020233015.1 Callinectes sapidus | reverse complement strand
CCTCCTCCTCCTACCACCATAATTACCACCAGACCACCACCACCACCACCACCACCACCACCACCACCACCACCACCACCACTACTACTACTACTACTACTACTACTACTACTACTACTACTACTACTACTACTACTACTACAGCTCCTTCTCATCCACATAGCGTCCAACACCCCCTGGTCCCCACTCACTCTGCTCCAGTCCAGGTTGGGCCAGTCCACCAGGGAGCGCACCACCAACTTGTTCCTGAAGAAGGTGACGAAAGCATTGGCGTTGCAGTCGTGGTCGATGTAGGACGCCGCGAGGTACAGGCTGGTGCCAATGGGTGTGAGGCGGTCGTCCAGGAGGCAGAAGCTGTTAACACGAACCTGGATAAAAGGGATGAATAATTGATTGATTTGCTTTGACTGGTTGATTGATTAGGACTCCACGTACATCTGAGGAAAAAAAAGGATGATTGATTGACTGACTGATTGTTTAGAATACTTTATGGAGACCAAGGCGAAGTGGTGAATGATAGATTAAGTGAATGGTTATTTAATTGACTCAATACACCTTAACATTGAAGGACATGGCACAGCGAGAGACCATATTATTGAAGTTTGAAGTTTTATTTATTGACTGTTGTATGTGTGGGTTTCAATTGACGTTAGATTTGAACAGTGGTACCTTTAACCCTTTCAATGTTATCTGGTACATCTTTTATAAATTATTAGCCTCTCCGAGACGCTTTTACTTGTTCTACAGCATCTTTCACATTTAAATGGGTTGTAAATCTTAAAATAGTATAGAATCGCGTCCCAACACTGAAAGGGCTAAGATTGAAAGCTGGATATGAATCGTGGTCATATACTGCCGCGAGAAGCAAGTGTGAAGAGGGGAATTGTGGAAAGAAATTTTGTGGTTTAATCTGCAGACTTCACTTAAGAATAGACTTGGCTAGCAGGTTCGTTCTAAGTCAATGGCAGTTTTAGGGGAAGACTGAATAAGTATATGATTATGAATAGAAGATGAATACAACATCGTAGTCACATAGCACCCCGTGAAGCCAGGATTACTTTAAGAATCATGTACGGATACAAAATATAAGAACAAGTAAATAAATTAATATCTAGCAAACGGAGGAATTTCAAACAAAAACTATTAATATGAAGAAAAAACAAGAGAGAGAGAGAGAGAGAGAGAGAGAGAGAGAGAGAGAGAGAGAGAGAGAGAGAGAGAGAGAGAGAGAGAGAGAGAGAGAGAGAGAGAGATCGGATATCAATCTGGCTGAGTTTCTCATACTGTTGCCAATAAAAGCATATAGGAAGAGATACTCGTCATGAACACATTGCTTAGGGTAAACACTATTATAAACACTACTTCCTTAGTCTCCCCACCCGCTGTACAATGCCCCTATCACACACACACACACACACACACACACACACACACACACCTTGCCAAAGATTTCCAACAGGTAGTCTCGAGTGGGCATCGCTTTCTTCCCCACCAGCTGGCGAAGATCTGGCATCAGGCTGTCCAGGTTCCTCATCTGCTCCTCGTCTCTACTCACCTCCCTTCGGTCTGGCGGGAGTCATGGAGTGTGTGTTACCCATTTGTTTTCATTCCCTGAGATTAGCGTGATGTATGGGTGAATGTGGTATACTTCATTACATTTACATTTCCCTCTTGTCCTTTAGAGTAGAGAATATAATAATACAAGGGTCACACACACACACACACACACACACACACACACACACACACACACTTACGGCTCACGAGGTCCTTAAAGCGTCTGCTTCTTTTGTCGTCAATCTTCTCCACGCGCGCCTCACCGCCATCCTGTCAGGCGTAGAGTCAGGGAGGAAGAAAAACGGCGGTCACTCTTACGCTCGTGGCCAGGGAGGGAAGGAGCGAGGCAAGGCAAGCGGTAATTTTCTGAAGTAAATATTTTGATCACACGAGTTATGGGCAAGAGGCAGGAGGCGGAACTTGGGCTAAAAAACTGAAAATAATAGTTGTTTATTTTTTCACCGTCTGAATATTTATGTTCTCGACTTCACTATATTACATTTCTTTCTTTGAGCGTGATAGTGTTGCTCACTGCAGTCTCATTCGGGGAAACAGGTCAGCTGCTGTTGACTCCATCTCTGGTTACCATAATCGTCTGAATCCGGTTGTCGTTTTTTACGTCTTCATTTGAGCTAAGGTTACATGAATGTATGCATCTCTATTTCCGTTCACAACGTAAGCGAATCATTTAAGTGTCTAACAAAATCCTGTGTCTAAAATATTTTAGATTTTAACAATTCATTATACTAGTTAGCTCCACAATGCCTTCAGAATTTTATGAGTCAACTTTTCACTGCGATATGCAACAGTTCACGGCACTGAAAGCAACGTACGTATTTTTACCCAATTATCAACAATAAGAGAGGATTAAAGGATGCTTTCCAGTGACTACCCAGCACAGTGTTTGGAGGTGACCATATAAGAGCAAACTATGTCAGTGGTGAGTGATTCAGGAGCGCTGTGCCGAGTAGTAGTGAGACAGTAAGCACGTCATGAATCCAGCCACCGATTTTTTTTCTTTCTTTTTTAGTGAGATTTGATTTTCATCGGTATTCCTGTCGTGTGTAAAAGGAAAACATTATAAGGTTTGTTCTGCGAGACGTGGATAAAGTTAGTGTCGCTTCATTTACCGATATATGACCCTGCAGTAGCGACTTTCTCAGTCAGTCATGCAGTTGATCATTTGCTTTGCTTCAGGCATGAAGTATAAGGCAATGACTACGTTCTAAGGCAGAGGAGAAGAGGATGCAGTTCCTAATTTTGCTTATACAATGCATTATAGTTGGGAGATAAGATGCAATATATAGCTAATGTGGAGTGCCCCATCACTCCTGACAAGCCCAAACCGTAGTCATGCAGCGTCAGCCTCGTGCCAGTGTGACGTGAACGGCTGGTGTGACTCAGATGAAGGTTAAGCAGAGGAGCGGAAGGCAAATAAACAAATAGGATTGACTCGAGAAAAATATACAAATTAAAAATAATTATGGGGGACACATCAGTGTTGTGCTCGCAACTTGCGGTCTGACACTCAGATCTATATTGTATGTTAATTTTTCAATGGAACTATACTTCATGAAATTATAGTGATAAATCATAGTCACTAAATGTAAACATGAGCATACTTTACCAAGCACTTCCCTCGGCGAACACTGACCTTGAGCACCCAGATAAGCCTCGCGAGGAACCTGGCGGAGTCCTTGGGCTGGTAGTTTGGTCTGCGGCGAAACACGGCACACTCCCGCCAGTGGAGGGCACGACCCAGCTCCCGACACATCTCGCTGCAGTAGTAGGCACGCCCACACCCGGAACATCGCATCAACAGGCGGTCCTTCCTGGGACAAAGGAAGGTTATTTCACCGACGGCACACCAGTGGCGGAAGTCTTGTTGAGATGGAGCCTATAAGGCCGGGTGTCGTCTGTTTATAATGCGTCACGTTGTCTTGGGTGACTGACAGTGCATTTGAAAATTTGTCAGTACTCACACGAAGGAGACGAAGCAGTGTTCGCAGTAGCAGCCGATGACGGAGGAGTCGATCACCGTACAGAAAGGCCTCGAGGTCAGAATCACGTCACCTCTCTTGACAGGCTTCTTAGCCAGCAGCGCCTGGGCCCTCAGACTAATGTAGTCCCGCATGACTACTGCCACGCGCCCACTTCACACCACCTGTCGCGGGGCACTGCTTGGCCCTGCCCCGCCCCGCCGTCCCTGACTCACGCCCCACCTACTTCCCCACACCCACCAAGGTTGGCGCGTGACCCAACACTTTGACTTGGCTTCTTGGCGTGTTGGTTGGCGGCGGCGGCGGTAGTGGTGATGGTGGAGGAGAAGGTAAAGGCGGCGTGGCACATGTGGTGAGGCGGCGTGGCGGCGGCGAACACCTGGGATCAGTGCGCCAGCTGGTATCCGCTTCTTGGTGCTGTGTCTAGACCCTGTTATGGGGCTGACGTCACCACAACACGTGCATGTGAGGAGAACTCGACTCGATCCCCGTGCGTGTGTGTGTGTGTGTGTGTGTGTGTGTGTGTGTGTGTGTGTGTGTGTGTGTGTGTGTGTGTGTTCTAGCAGTCTGTCAGTCCAACCGTATATATCATAACTGACAACTGTGAGGAGCCCTAATAAGTGTAATAATAGATTTATGAGCCAAGCAGAGAGAGAGAGAGAGAGAGAGAGAGAGAGAGAGAGAGAGAGAGAGAGAGAGAGAGAGAGAGAGAGAGAGAGAGAGAGAGAATCACATCCGAACGATAAAAATGGACAACACCACAGAACATGAACAGAAAGAAACATAAACAAATACACAATAAATCATAAAGTTACAGTAGACACATAACAGAGAAGAAGAAGAAGAAGAAGAAGAAGAAGAAGAAGAAGAAGAAGAAGTGATTTACGAATAGCAGGGGAGAAGGGAGTCAGCCAGAGGATGAAACAACTCATCTCTCTCTCTCTCTCTCTCTCTCTCTCTCTCTCTCTCTCTCTCTCTCTCTCTCTCTCTCTCTCTCTCTCTCTCTCTCTCTCTCTCTCTATTGACCCTCCCAGACGCAGCCCCAGATCTCCCTATAACACAGTAGACGCGAGGTAAACACGGCCCAAGCTGACTCCGCCCTCCGCTACTCTTTCATTCACTGCCGCTGAGAGGAGGCAGCCGACCAGCAAATCGCCCAAAGGAGCCGCACTTTTGTACTGTAGGATGGGGAGATTTTGTGTGAATTATGGGAGAAGGGGGGACTGTTTATCGAGAGGGGACATCGGGCTGGAGGTTTCAATGGGGAAGGGCTCGGGAGTTTGAGAGAGAGGGAGAGAGAGAGAGAGGGAGAGGGTAACTTAGGGGGTACGCAGGGGTAAGGAAACGAGTGCTCAGTATTGGGATAAGCAGAGGACGGGCAGGGACAGGAGGGGGAAAGGGAGGGGAAGGGAGGGTAATTGTGGCTTTTGGTGCCCCCAGCGAGAGGGAACCAACTAGAGAGGATTATTGAGAGAGAGATCACATGGTTAAAATTCAATTGGCCCCAAACTTGTGTGTCCGGTGATCGCTCCCCCGGCGGGTTTATCGCGGCGAGTGTCACCACCTCCGTTATGGAAGCGTCTCGGCCTCGCCCAATGGAACTAAGGACTTCCAGGCGGAGTGTGAAGTGGAAGAACTGTACGTAAACACCGGACGAGGTGAAGGAGAGGGGAAGGATGAAGTAAAGACGAAATTAAGACTAGAAAAGGAAAAGATGAGGACGAGATAAAGACCAGGCAAGGACAAAAAAGGATCCAAATGAAATGAGGTAAAAGAGAGGAGAGAACCAAAATGAAGGGAAAGGCCCAAACAAAGACGAGGTAAAGACGAGATAAAAACGAGGGGAAAAAAGACGAGGTAAAAGGTGAGATAGGGACAAGATAGAAACAAAGGAGCTATATAAAGACGAGGTAAGATAAGATAAGGAAAATATAAAGAGAAGTAAGGAACCAAATAAAGACGAGCTAAAGACAAGATAATGACAATATAAAGACGAAGAAGGAACTAAATAAATACTAAATAAACATGAGGTAAAGAAGAAATAAAGACGATGTAGGCACTCAAATAAAGACGAGGTAAAAACGAGAGAAAGGAGAGACAAAGACGAGGAAAGGATGGGATCAAATAAAGGCGAGGTAAAGACGACAAAAGAAGTATATAAAGAAGAAGGAACTAAAAGAAGACGAGGTTAAAATGAGATAGGAAAGAGATAAAGACGAGGTAAAGACGAGGTAGGAACAACATAAAGATGAGAAAAGGAACCAAATAGAGACGAGGTAAAAACAAAGTAAATGATAGATAAAAACAAGACGAAAAAAAGCAAAAAAATAAAGTAAACACGGTGACTTGTAATACCCATAAAATCACAAATACTGAAGAAAGAAGATGAACCCAGGACAAGACTTTTCCTTTCATTTCAAGCTCGATCGTTTTGTTGTTGTTGTTTTTAGGGGGATGGAGTTCACTGAAGTTCTTGAGGTTAATAAATTCTAAACAAACACGAGGTGAAGTTGAGGATGAAGGAAAGAGGGAACAAAATGGATTCAAATGAAAGTCTTTTCCTCCACTTCTAGATCGTGTGGTTCACTATTCCTCTTCGAAATCTTTTACTGTTGCTCTTCGAAATGGAAGAAATAAACAAAGAAAAAAATAAATAAAAAGCATCATTGAGGTGGTAGAATGTAAAGAATAAAAGGGTTCTTGCTTGTTTCCTTAATCTGTCTATCTTTTATGTATATGTTTTGTTAATGTGCTTACTTTGCTTTATTTGCATACCTTATTTCTATTCTATTTTCTCCATTTATTTCTTTATTTATTCATATCTTTTTAATCTGATATTTGTTTATTTGCTCATTTGTTCATTACTTTATTTCTTTTCTGTATTTATTTATGTCCTTGTTTCTTATTCATTATTCAGTTGATTTAGTTTGATTTGATGATTGGTGGAATTAGGCAGAAGTGTTCATACAGGAACTGCCACGGTCTAAAGGCCTCTTGCACCTTCCCTCATTTTCTTATGTTTTTAAGTTGTCTATTTACCTTTATCTTTTTATCGCTACTTTCATTTATCTATCTGTTTATTCATTCTCTTTCTTCTTACCTACTCATTAATTCATTTATATGTGTATGACTGAATCGATCCCGGAAAGTACTGCGATACCGGTCAGAAAATTATTTATTTATGGATTTATTTACTCATTTAGTTATTTTTTATTATCTGTTTATTTCTTATTTCTTATTTTTTTTTATATTTATTCATCTATCTATTTGTTTATTTTTTGCTGTGGGACAAAGCTTGACAAGTTTCTGTGCCACATTCATAACTTGAAGGTCTGCACTTCACTTGTGGTGGTGGGACTCGCGCTGTATCTCGTAGCGTCAACAATCTCTTATGCCAATATTAACACGTTGTATTGAGTGAGCGACTGAATGAGTGTTTGGACAATTTGTGTTCTGCATAAATTCAATTACTCAATGATGGATAATATGAGTGACTGATCGACTGACTGACTGAATCAATCGATGGAAAACGAGGAATGATTGATTGAGTAATTGAGTGAGTGAGTGAGTGAGTGATTGGTTGACTGATTGACTGAATGAATAAAAAGAATGACGAGCGAATGAATGAATAAGTGAGTGATTGAGTGAATTTGTGAGTGAATGACCGAGCGGCTGAACGAGTGAATGGGTGAGTGAGTGAGTGAGAGAACAGCCAGCGCCATTATCTAAACGTGTGTGTTTGGGGAAGCAGTGTTCGGGGGGGAAGGCCTTAAGAACTTTAGGTGGCCAGCAGGTCGCGCCAGTAATCCCAATGAGGGTGCTCAGTGTCCGTGCTTCTCGCCTCAGGTTTCACAGGACGGCGCTGCTTTTGCCTCCAGCCGACGCCGCCCTTTCGCAAACGCCTGTCAGCTCCTCCTTTGGGGTTCTCTTCCTCCCTCCTACAGCCTCTCGCCTTCCGCCAGCCTCTCTCCGTCTTTTCTTCCAATGGTCTGTCCTGGTCTTTGTTCAGTACTTTCGTGTTATTCCTCGTTTCGTGTTGCTTTCAGCGGTGACCAGTGTGTTTCAAGACTCCTGCTGTGTCGCTTAGTTTGTCTCTCTCTCTCTCTCTCTCTCTCTCTCTCTCTCTCTCTCTCTCTCTCTCTCTCTCTCTCTCTCTCTCTCTCTCTTCCTTCTTTCATCCCTTATTTCTTTTTTTTTCTCTCTCTCTTTATTGTTTTATCATTTGCCTTTTTTCTCTCTCCCTTATTTTGTTTCTTAGTTAATTGATCATTCTTTTTCAGCTTTTTCTTTCACTGTGCTACCATCACATCTATTAATATCACTTGCATTACATCTCGTTGCAAACTCTCTCGTCATTCACTTTCTGCTAAGTTTTTGTGAGGATTTTATTTTCTCTTTATTCGGTTCATATCATTCATCTGATCTCCATTTTGTATTCCCTTTCATTCCCTTTCTGTCGTATATACATCATTGTTTTTCTTATCACAATTATTTATTTATATGTCTTTTATTTTCAAGGCATTTCTTCTCCCGTGGTAGTTCTTTAGTAATTTTGATCATTTCAAAAACTCCTCATCTAATACTACTTAAACTTATTTGTTTACTTTTTCTCCTCATTATCCATCAATTTTACTACATATATTTTTCTATTTTATTCATGTGTGTGTGTGTGTGTGTGTGTGTGTGTGTGTGTGTGTGTGTGTGTGTGTGTGTGTGTGTGTGTGTGTGTGTGTGTGTGTGTTTTGCGTTTTCCTCACTCCGTATTTACCTTTTTATCACTTCTTTTCTTAAATCACACGTTTAGATAGAGTAGATGGTCACGAACAGCCTTGTAGGTGTGTTTTTGTTTCTGACTCTTGATTCCTCCATTTTGTGTTTTCTTAATGTTCTAATTGTATATTTCAAACTTATTCACTTATTTTCCTCCCCTCTCATTATCCATCTTTTTTTTTTTTTTTTCATCAATAAGTGCACTCTTTTATTTTCGATAATTTTCACTCATTAAACTTTATCCCTCTTATGATGATGCTCTTCTTTTTTCCTCTCTCTCTTCCTTTTCTTTCTTTTTTTTTTTCTTTTTTTTTTCCATGTGCGTCGTTACCTTCTTCACTGGCCGCCTTCCTTCCGCCCTTCTCCCCCTTGTCCTCCTCGTCTCCCCATCCGCTCTTTGACTTATCTAAACATGTCAGGAGAAAATTGCTCCAATAACCTGAGCTGAAAGAGCCGCTTACCCGCTTAATTGCTTTTTTGCCCGGAGAGCGCCGCGTCGCCCTTCATTTGTTCTAACTTAAGGTGCGCGTCCCGATCCTCTCCTCCAGCCCGGACTTCAGTTGCCATGCCCGCCAATGTACTTGTTTTTCCTCCTCTTCCTCCTCCTTCATTCATCCGTCCTCCAGCGCTTCCTTGTTCTTTCTTCTTTGTTCTTTTCCTCCTCTTCTTATTTTTTCTTTTTTTGCTACTTTTATATCTTCTTTCTCTTTCCAGGTCTTTCTCATCTTCCTTCTTTTTCTTTACCTTCTCTTTATATTCTTCTTCCTTCTTCCTTTTTCTGTCCTCCAGCGCTTCCTTTCTCCTACGTTCTTTTTCTCGTTCTCTTCTTAGCTTTTCTCTTTCGCTAGTTTTATATTTTTTTTCTCTTCCTACGTCTTTCTCATCATCTTCCTTCTTTTCTTTACCTTCACTTCATATTCTTCTTCCTCCAACATTTACTTTTTTTCACCCTCTCTTCATCTTCTTACTTCCTCGTCATACATTTTCCCTCGCTTTTTTCTTCTTTCTCTGTCTTTCTCCTGTTCCTTCTTCTTTGCCTCTTTGCCTCTTCCCCTCTTGTTAAGGCATCTGCTCTACCTCCTTCTCTTTTTCTTTCTTCTTTCTTCTCTGCTTCCTCTTTTTTTTTTCTCATCTATCTTTCCCCTCCTCGCAGACCCTCAATCTAACAGCACAATGAATCCTGTCGGTAAAGAGAATGAAGTGAACTAGACTGAATAATTAATTAGTTGCTCTTCGTGATGCATTCCCTTCGTCGGTATAAAGGGATTATCTCTCCCACACGTGCATACTCACAGGACTACTTCTTAAGAGTTCTGCTGGTGGTGTACGGCGGGACAGTAATTATATAATATGCTTGAAGTGTACCACGATGAGCCTGACAAGAGTGTGAGTCTTATAAATAATAGCCAAGAATACTGTGCGATACTCTTTTAAGTATTGTACTCTTCTTGTTGCATAAATAGGAACTTGTTTATTCTTTGAAAAGGGAAAAAGTAAGACAGAATTGTTTTATCTGTTTTGTATGAAGTGTTTGAAATTAGAAGTGTGAGAAAAAATGTTTACAAATATATTACTGTTATATAAGCACGTCCATTATCTGAATAAAAATAATAGAAAACGGGATTATTGACATATTTTCCATTCAAGGTATAAAAATATGAGAAAAATAGACGTTTACAAATAAGATAATGCCATAAGGTGTTTTTTTTTTTTTTTCAACTGCAACGACACTTCAGTTTTTCCCAATACATGATTAAAGAAGGTGCACATATCCATGCAATAAAGAAGTAGTTATGGAAGGATAAGATGGATGGATAAATGCAGAGATAAAAAGATAAAATGTAGCAAAATGATTATGAAAAAAATCATGCAAGTTGTGAAGCCTTAATAATAAAACAAAGTTAAACAAGTTAATAGGAAAACAAAGAATAATGTGAGGAAAGAAAATGACGAGTAAACGAAAAATAAATAAGCGAATATTGAAAACTTAAGGCAAACTATGAAAAAAATAACTATGCGAAAATAAAACCACAGATTAGGAAAGTAACAATACAATCAAGGCAGCAACATTAAACAACACTCATAGATTAGAAAAAAAACCCCACCAAACCAAGCCAAGCCAAGCCACCCCAAACCACAGAGTCATATGAAGCCAAGCCGAATCCCAAGCCTTCGGAACGCATCGGGACACCGCCGTCTTTTTCCATTCCGTTAACACCCAACGCTGTTAGGGACTCATATTAAAGTGAAGCAAACTTAGAAAGAATGGTTAATTTTCCCCCACTCATTCCCATATTAGACGATTAGCAGCACTCAGAATTTTTACGTAAGTCATTTGTGGAGATTAATAGCGTTTTATGACGGGACGGGAGGAGGGCGAGGAAGGAAGGAAGGAAGGAAAGGAAGATGGCGCGGATGAAAGCAATGAAATGGAGGAGATGATGATGAAGCCACGCGAGGAGGACAAAAGAAAGGAAGACACAGAGGGAGCGTTAATATTGCTTCTTTTCTTGACTTGATTGTTTGTTGTAAAAGAAAGAAGGAATAGAAGATGAAAAGAAAAGTAACTTTAATGCTGTATTTTCTTTTTTAATGGTTTCGTTATAAAGAAGAGGATAGAAATGAAAAAAAAAAGAGACAAAAATATAAAAGAACCTAGATGACCTATATCTTGACTTGATTGTTTTTGTAAAGAAATGAAGAAAAGGAAAAAGGGGGAAAAAAACATCATAACTACAGCATCTATTCCTTGATGAAAGTCTTGAGTTCTGAAGGAGGAAATTATGAATAACGTGAAAGAAGTCTCCATTGCAATAACTTTTGTGCTTCTTTGCTTATTTAGAAAGAAAGATAAATAGAAATGCAAATAAATAGATAAACAGACAGATAGGTAGATAGATAAATTGGTGTATGGATAGATGGATAGATAAATAGATAGATAGGTAGGTAGGTAGGTAGGTAGGTAAGTAGGTAGATAGAGACAATTAAGTAAATAAGAAAAGAAACGAATAGAAAAGAAACATTAATTCTACCCATTTCCCCACTCAAGTACCTGGTTATAATCACATAATATTCTTACAATATAATCTCCTCGTTAGTCTTCATCACCACCACCACCAACACCATTACCAGTGAAGCCGAACAATACACAGCTAGGCGTGCCCCTCACCCCCTAACAGCGGTGTATAGTCCCACCCCGCGGACAGCTGTTTACTCTCCTCCCTCCCAGTTCACCAGCGCTTTTTAATTTCACCTTCCGCACTTGTCCCGATAATTAGATTGCAAGTCCCTGCCGCGAGGTGTCCTGGCGCCATCTGTTGTTTGTTGTTGCTGGAGGGTACAGAGAGAGAGAGAGAGAGAGAGAGAGAGAGAGAGAGAGAGAGAGAGAGAGAGAGAGAGAGAGAGAGAGAGAGAGAGAGACCCAAAAATGTGAAGGAAAGATTTACCGGTATATAGAGATAAAGCAATTCCAATTTTCACACTGTTCTCTCCCATGGTTGCCCTTCTCTTCCCTTCATCACCAACCTCCCTCCTCTTCCGCCCCTCCGTCTCTCCCCCACAGCGCCTCCCCTGGAGTGCAATCTTTGAGCCTCTCTGTTCTCATCAAAACTCAATCAAATTTTATTGCATCATTTTCAGGCGCAAGCTTCCTCCTAATTATGTTACTTTTACAATAAATGAAGGTTCTTAGAGGGGACGCAAGACGACAGGGAAGATGAGGGTTGTGAGGGAAGGGAGGGAGAAGGGAGAAATGAAAGCAGTGTAGAGGAAGGGCGTATGACTGATGTATGAAGGGGGTGATAAAGAGGTGGGCGGGGGTGATAAAGGGTGAAATTGGTAATGAATAAAGCGATGAATAAATAATACCAAAGTGGGGCTCCAATGAAGCCAGAGTGACGTGGTAATCACAAAGAGACAATCGCTATCACGGGGCAATCACCGTCTGCCAAAGAAGACATGAGAGTGCTGGAAAATTTCGTAAGGTACATAATTTCTTCACTTATATTCATGAAGATAAACAAATGGCTGATGCATGTTTAAAAAGTTTGCTGAAAACTTTATCATAAGGAGAAAAGTTGTGTTATCAAAATGATAATATCCAGGGATACGAGACAGTCTGCGGCCCGGCGCGGCGTGGGTGAGTTGACAGCCAATAGGTGCGCCCATTTCCCCGGCGTGGAGGGACGGTGTACGATGATAACATATTTTCTCAGAAGTTAATACCTTGTTTATGGAAATATTGTTTTTTATATTACTTTTAATAATGAAGTCATCTAATTTTATAAGTTTTGTCGATCTTTCTTTTTTCTTCCCCCCTCCCCACACACACACACACACTCTCTCTCTCTCTCTCTCTCTCTCTCTCTCTCTCTCTCTCTCTCTCTCTCTCTCTCTCTCTCTCTCTCTCTCTCGATATTGCATTCTAAATTACCATATAGATATTTAAATTATTACTTTTACGGTAAGATACTAAAAACTAAATCAATGATATATAAATCAAAATCACGAAAAAAAATCAATGAAACTTGTGAATCACAAAACATACGGGGACTTTTGAGTCTTTCACGATTTCTTCCTTCTTTTCCTCTTTTTTTTCTATTTCTGAATAAGAGACATGCTAAAGAAAACATCAAGCACAGATGACACCAGTAACCAGATTCACTTGACTTGCCTCACCTTGTCTACAACCCTTCAGGAAGAGGAGGAGGAGGAGGAGGAGGAGGAGGAGGAGGAGGAGGAGGAGGAGGAGGGGAGGAACTTGCATGGAGGGAGAAGCAGAGCGTGATCGGAAAAGGTAATAGCAAAGTAAGTACCAAAAAATAACTGGAGGAGGAGGAACAAGAGGAGGGATGGGGAACAGGAGAGGTGAGATGGTAGAGAGGTTGGAGGAGAAGTGGAAAAGTGCAAGAGGAAAGAGGGGAGGTGGATCAGAGGAGGTAATAACAGCAATTTTAGTTAAAAGTCATTGGGGAGAAGAAGGAGGCAACAGTGATGATGAAGTGGGAAGGGAGAAGGGAGGTGGAAGACGATGAGGGAATGATGGTGGTTATAGTTGAGAAGAGAAGTATCGAAGGAAGTGTTGAATCAAGTAACCAGTTAACCCATTCCATACTCATTTTCATATTCATTTTGCTTGTGGTTGGACAATTTTATACGGGTTCAGAAACTCATGTAGGAAATAAAACGCACAGACTCTGGCTATTAACCTTTTGACCTCCGCAGACATTTTCTAATGTCAATAAAATCGTCTAATCATATCCAAAACTTATGGTAGAAATGTGTTCCAGTACTGGAAGGATTGAGATGTGATTGGGGATGCAGGAAGAAAAATGGTAAGGGGAGGAGGTAGTAATGGTGGAAGTAGTGATAGTAGAAAGGATTAGGGAGGTGGAGAAGGAGGAATTATTAGGAAGGATGGAAGAGAAGCCGGACGCACTGATCACTGGGATGGACGGGATGTGGAGCAGGTGGAGCAAGTCAGGTGGGTGAAGGGAAATCTTGAGCTACGGGACTGACACGCGTTGCTACTGAATATGTGGAGCAGGACTGACAAAGATCTCACTGTATCTAGCTGTACACACACTATTCTATATCAAATTAGATAAATTAGCCAACACTTATGACACTGGAAATTATGAGAACCCGGTGATTGTGTGTGTCGTTGCAGAATGTTTTCCGATAAAAATTCATCTAAAGCTAAAGCTAGATGGTGGGGATCTATACAAGCGTACAAGTATTTACAAGCGAATTTACTGGACAACACTGCCTAGTATGTTAATGCTAATTAAGGAAGTACTTGATTTGCTAGAATTCTGCCAGGAAGTCTGCTTTACTTGTCATCTTTTGTAAATACGTAGAGTAATTATACTTACATAAACAGCTAAAGTAACTATCGTGTTTGATAATTATTGTATTCTGCTTCCAGACTACTGCTGTTCCTTGCAGGCGTGTGGCGGATATAGCAAGGTTTCCCCGACAACTCAGAAGGGAGAAGTTTCCCTCTGCAGAAAACGAGCGCGGGAAGGAGGGGCAAGAAACGGCTAGAATCGCGATATTCACCCTTATGATCGTGTTATCACAGATAACGTACCTACGATAGCGGCAAAATGTGTTTGAGTTTAAATAGAATATTGGGATTTGAAATACGAAATAAAACCACAGAGACAAGTACACCTTGAAGTTTCCATGTTAACAATGATACGGTGTATAAAAAAAGTGATGTTCCCATATATTTCATTTAGAAGTAGCAGTATTCCTTATTTTTCAATTATTAATCACTAACACACATGGCATGTAATATGAACAAGAACAATAAATTTGATATTCGAAGGATAGTTTTGGTAATGGCCGAGACGAGGCTTTCCTCCCCCAGCCCGTTTCATCTCCGGCCCGTTTCTCTCCCTTATACGGTAACCCTTTGTACAGGACGCAGGGGCCCCTTTCCACCCACCAGCTGACCCCAGAGCACCTGCCTGGCGGGTGGCGAGGCGTGGGTGAGGTGGAGGTGCAGGGACACAGTGGTAGTGAGGGGCGGCCAGTGGACTGTGTTAGGAATTGAATGTTATGAAGGTTTGGTCTGCCTTGTTCCCCTTGGTCCTGTACCGGGAATGTACTGGGACGCTGGGCATGGCATGGGTGAGGGGGGACACGGGCTGTAAGGAGGGGCAGGACTTGGTTAAAGGTGTGCATTACTGTGGCCATCACCTGCAGCATCTCTTAATTAGTGGCTAGAGAAGAAATGTCCACCTTTGCCAATGTGCACCTTAATACGCCCTGGCCGCGTTGGTGGAGGAGACAGGGTTAGGTTAGACAGGTGAACAGGTGTAGGGCAGGTGTGAGGGTGACAGGCTTGCCATGGAGGTGTGCGTGTGATGCTGCATGGGGAGGCTTGTGGTGTTGAGGGTGAATATAAAGCGTTACGGGACACACATGGACTAGAATGCACCTTTAATGGCTTGTGTGTTGTGAGTGTCCTTTTCATCACCCCATGGCCTGTTTGCCTCCTTGATGCTGGGAAAGGACCATGACATGTGTATCTTGAGGTTTTTGTCCAGTGGAGGTATATTTTTTGGATCTGCAAGGGTAACCATAAGAGGGAATGGCTGTCAGGATACTTGACACTATGGTGGTGCCAGTCAGAGCAATAAGTGGAAGGTTCAGTGGGGTTTTGCTTAGCTTTCAGTCTCTTGCTGCCACATGTTATTATTGTGGTGTGTGGCAGTGTGGTTATATTTGTTCTTTTGGGCTTCCAAGTGATGGAGGTTCAGTGTGGTATTTTTGAAAGTTGCCATGCCCTTATGTTACTTGTGGTTATAGAGTGTGGAAAATGTTTTATGTTACCCTTGAAATGTTTGTACCTCTTCAGTGTTCAAGGGAAGGGAGAAACTTCTGATGTTTTTGTTGTTTTTGCACTGAGACGTTGAAGGTTGACGAAATTTAGTTTATGTTGAGGTTGAATCTTTGTTAGGCCATCAGTAGTATACACATTGGGTGTCTATCTGATATTAGATCAATTTTCTTAAATATGTTTCAGAATTTGTAGTATTAGAATTATTGCTTACATTTATTTCTTTGATGTTGGATGTGGCTTATGACTGCAAGGAATTGCCGATTTAGATGTTAGAGTGCTGTTTTTAGAGCATCTGATCAACCAGGGTAATTTGTGGGAACCAGATGAGTGGTGCAGTGCTGGGAGGTGTGCGTGTTGAGAGAGAACAAAACATGTTTGCTATCAAGGGTGGGTCAAAGGAGGTTGTATCAGTAAGTCCCTACATACAGTGGACCATCATTGACTATGTGGTTACTATGCTGGACAATTGTTTTGCCCAATGGATAAAAGTATGGGTACCACACTGGGGGTCTGTGGCACCATGGCATGAAGGATGACAGGCTTGGATGACTCCTGACTGATGTAGGGGGCCTGTGTTGTCACTTTTATAAGATCTTGCTAATCAATGCACCAGTGAACCATTCTGGCCTGAATTATAGCTCAATTAACATTTTTACTTCTTGCTTCTTTGATATTTGAGATAATTTTTCCATGATCTACCAGAAGAAAAATGTCTTTTCCTTTAACTTTTCATCTAGAGTTGGTTTGGTGCCTCATGCAAGTCTCCTTCAGTTGATTCAGTGTCTTATATTTGTTCGTGTGACTGTCACCCTTTGCACTTGTACTGCAATTCCACCCTTCCATCTCATTCTCTGTATTGCAATCTATCCTCTTGCTGCAACTGGAATTCAAATATAGCCATGAATAGTTGTATGAATATTGCGCATGATAAAAGATTGTACAGCATTTTCTTATAGGAGACTTGCTATAATCCCCAGGCACTATTGCTTGTTGGTTACTATTTTCACATGGAATATTTATAATAGATTGTTCCATCACTTATGACACCAGCTGGAATGGAAACCCTATCAATTTCTTAATAATGTTCAGAGTGGATGCAGTAGTTCCCTTACAGTCTTAACCTAAGCTGCTCTAGGTTTTGTGCTCTTTGCTAAATGAAGATTATCAATATGATCAAATTTCCATAGCTCTCTTCAATAAAGACAACATTGTTGACCCATGGCCATGCACCTTAAAAGAAATTTTTTTTTTTTGTAACATTGACATACTGTTCATAATATTTGATCATTGTAGTATTTTCTTCCTAAACTCCAAAGGTATTTTTTAAGGCAACCTGGTAGTATAGTGGTTAGAGTATCAACCTCACAGTTGAGAGGTTCTAGGCTTTATATCCCAACCAGGTAGCAAAGTTTGTAACTTTTCAGTTTGTAGGTGTTGTTCATCCAGAGAAAAGTCTAAGACTGCAAAAAAATACAGAAGCAGGGAGAGAGTTCCAGAATTTACCAGAAAAAGGGATGAAAGACTGAGAATACTGGTTTACTCTTGCATTAGAGAGGTGGGCAGAATAGGGGTGAGAGGAAGAGGCAAGTCTTGTGCAGCGAGGCTGTGTGAGCAGGGGAGGCATGCAGTTAGCAAGATCAGAAGAGCAGTTAGCATGAAAATAGTGGTAAAAGAGAGCAAGACAGTCAGTCAGAGGAGAGGAGTTGATAAGACAAAAAGCTTTTGATTCCACCCTGTTCGATAGAGCTGTATGAGTGGAGCCTTCCAACAAAACACTTAGCTACTGTGGCGAGTTATTTGGCTAAACCCCATTAATCCTTAGGGGACACAGCATGAAGAAAAATCTTTCTAGAGCTATTCTAGAATTTTTTTGTTAGCTTTCCAGAACAACTGTGCCATCTTTTCTTATCCTTTGTTCATTATAAGACTGTGTCTGCCATGGAACTTTCTAGAGATCAGGAGACGAGTGATAAGTTGTTGATTCTAAGTTCACACACATGAGGAGATGGTTTTTGTTCCATTGTAGGTTCCTGTAGCAGAATGCATTAGCACTTTTCATTTCTGTCACATCTTGTTACTGTGCATTGATTAGAGATCAAAATTTTATTTTGTATTTATGGAGACTGAAAATAAAAACTGTTAATCTACAGGAGTAACAGTTTCATGTCACTTATGTGAGATGTTATGTCTCCATTGTCATAGACAAGATTTTATATTTTCAATGTTGGATTTTGTCACTGCTTTGAATATTTGCATGGGAGGTACTGAAGCATGTCATTTCTGCTGTTTCATAGCTCATTTGTCTTTAGTTTCTGTCTGTCAGAGATGAGGGATGAGCTCCCCTATCAGTTAGGAGTGACAGTGATGACATGTACAAACTGATAGACTGATTCATTTTCCAGATGACTTTGTATGATGTTCTGGGTGTGAGCCAAGATGCCAGCGAGACTGAGATCCGCCAACAGTACCAGGAACTAGCACGTCAGTATCACCCCGACAAATCAGGGGTTGAAGGTGCCAAAGAAAAGTTCCTAAAGGTGACAGAGGCGTGGCATATATTAGGAGACACCCAAAAACGGAGAGAGTACGACGACCAGTTAAAGCGAGAAAAGGTATGTGCCTGAAAATTACAGCAACAATAGATAATCTGATGATTAGCCTGTTAAAGATGGCATTAACTTGATAAGAAATTGAAATGTGCTAAAAATAGCATGGTGATATGAATGTAAAATGGTGATATCATACAGATGCTAGTTTCAAGAACTGTAAAATTAAGAAAGAAGCCTTGTATTGAGAGTGTCATATGTGTTGTAATAACAAGTATGGTGCTGTAATTTGACCCTTGAATAGAAAGGATGGAAGTGTCTAAGTGATGTATAGTGAATGTTTTGAGGTGAAAATCTATGAAATGAAATTTAGAGGAAGGACACACAAACTATATGACTGAACATTGAATGTATCTATGTATATATTACCATGCTAACATCTTCCATAAAAGGGTAGAAGCAGAGAATCTATTCCCTTCACCATGTCCCTTTTCGTTGTGTTTTAGAAATTGCACGGAATAGGGCACCAGTATTTCTACCATGCTATCTAACCTCTGCTGGCTGTGGCTTCATTGCCATTAAAGAAACACTCATTATAGAGAGAGTAACATTTCATGCATTTCAGAGCTACTCACTACTTCATTAAAGTTTTGCTTAAAGCTTCATCTTAAAAGGTAAAGAATTGCATTGATGACTCATTTCCACCTTGTATCAACATGCTCCCTTATTTCTCAAGAATGACTGATAAGTTATCTGAATGGCAAAAAGATTTGTTACAAGATTTAAAATTTAAAAAACTTTCTAGCTAGGAAACTATTGTTGATATTACAATGACCAATGGTGTTGTACTGTACCATATGCGCTAACCAGACTTAACATCTGCTTTTATGGCCTATAAAGTCATTTTTTTTTCACAGCATAACACTGTGTGTAGTATTCAGTTGTGTAAATGTGTGGTTGTTATATTTTCTGTAGTACTGGGGCTGGAAATTTTATGTTAGGAAAGCAGGTATACTATTTATAATGATAGATTTGATAATCATAAAGTATTTCATGTGAACAACCTCTTCATTGTTCTAAACAAAAACTCTACTTGCAGCTTTACCAAGAATTTCCTGTGAGTGAAGAGCTCTTCCTTGAGGACTTGGAGCAGGACAGGGAAGGTGGCGTATATTTGCATACCTGTCGGTGTGGTGGCCATTACACCCTGACTGCCCAGGACGCCAGAAGCTCCACAGAGAAGGAGGTTGTTGTAGCTTGTGACAACTGCTCCCTTAGCATTCTGGTTTTACTGAATTGTGATGAGAACACTTGATAGAAACAAGGCACAATGTTCAAGCAGGTGTGATGGGCCCCAGACCACCTCTGCTTTCTGTCTGACATGAACATTTAATCAAAGATGCATTATTAGAGGAATTTGGAGCTGTAGTGTTAAAGTTTAAAGCTGTTTTCAATATTTTTATTTGTTATGTGGAGTAAGTATTTTTTTAAGATACTGAATGTTAGGTAATTTGTTAATTATATATTTACTGAATCTAAAATCTTCCATCAGGGTGAATGGCAGCCACTGTAGGTCATTACTGGAATCACATGAACTGAATCTCTGTTAACCAGTTTTCTCTACAATTTTATGTTTTGTTTCTTAATATTTCCTGTCACTTGAGAGTGCACAGGGGTTTGCAATGTGGTAGCTTGTGCATAGTATGTGTTCAGTGGATGTGATGTTATGGTAAATTTTGTTACATTTACTTTCACTGAAGTTTCAGTTCATTATTCCCCCACACCTGTGTATTACCAACAGAAAATAAGTTTGACAGAGTTTTCAGTTCATTAAACTCCCAAATTTCCATTATAAAGATGAGCAGAAAACATTGCACATGTTTTTTCACTAAAATAATTTTGAAGCTTAGATCACAATTGTGATTTGTTGTATTGTAGATTAGGATAAAGAGCTGGAAAGAAAGAGAAAATGAAGCGAGTAACTGGTAGACAGAGAAGCACAAAACCAAGAGACACTCCCATGCTGATGCCATGGGAAGAAAGGTACCAGCACAAAATTAAAGAGTTTTTCAAAGCACCTCAGGATGTGTCAAGCACCTTCCAAGATACTGCAAGCTCAACTTTAAATTATGGAAGTGAAATAGTATCTCCAAAAGACATGGAAACAACAACAATGAATTCTTTTGTTATTCATGAAACAAAAAGTTTGAAAGACTACAGTGGTTCGGAAGTGATGGAAGAGGGACAAGACCAACATTCAACGAACTGTGAGAGAGTAGCCTGTGGCAGCCATAGTAGCATTAGTGATGATGGAGAAGTCAAACTCCCAACCAAAACAGTTGTTTCAGTACAACCAATTGGGCTCCCAAATTCACTTGCAAAAGAACAAGAGGCAGCAGGTAGTGGTGAGCCTGCCTTGGGGCCGCTCACAGCACTGCAGCAGAATCCTGTGCAGCTTGAGGTTGCATTTAACCCAGATGTGAAGCAGAGTACAGTAGTTTTAAAGACCATTAAATATTCAACTAATTATAATTTAGATGAATTTTTCAATTATGCTTTCTCACCTGGGAAAATTAGTTTAAAACAAAGACTCATGAGTAAATAAGAATTTCATGTAAATTTCATCATCAGAATTTATAGTTTTAGTGTTCCACATCATCATGTACTTGGAATTATGATTTTATAACTGCATAGGCTTGGGTCATCTTATTTCATGGTTGAGATAATTTAGTGTAAGTTTATATCAGTGAGGGAAGTGCCATCGATTTATTGGTACAATCAGCATTTAATAGATTTCATCCTGTTTGTGATATCACTTGTGCACATAAGGACACGTGTGTGCTGTTGTAGGGGAAAACACAGTCAATGACTTGCTGAGCATTTGATCATGATCATCATGGAAAATCATATATTTTAGTCTAAATATTTAGAATCCATATGTTACTCAGTGTTTGTCATTGCCTTAGTATATCTGCAACTTTGCTGTCTTAGCTTCAGGATATGTACTTGTATTAGCTTTTAACACATTTTATCCTCTCTAGTTACCTTATACAAGCTGTCTGTAGCTAATATTAATACAGAATAATTTCTTAATGTAGTGTACTGAAACTTTCACTACATATTCCAATGTAATTGCTGAATAATTACTGCTTCATAGAGTTGCATTGAAAGTCGCTCAGAGCATTGTGTCCAGTAGTGACCCAGTCTAGTATGTTGGGTGCAACCAGCTCACAGTTTCTCCTGTTCAACGTTTCATTGCTTGTTTTGTGCTATATTAGAGGTATATCAATTCATCTAGGTTATGTTTATGTCCTCGAAAATATAAGTAATGTCAGTCATTGAAATGTGTTTGTTTGAATTCCAGAGAGTGCCTTGGTTAATTAACTGCCATTATGTGACAAAGATTGATCCCTACTAACACGGAATGTCTTTCCACAGGGTGGTTGGTCATTTGGTACACATTTGAGATGGCAGGAAGATTCTTTTCCTTGTTACCAAATCTCAACCTTTTAAGCAAACTGCTACAACAAAAATATCAAGACAGATGTATAGTATGTATTCATTATTGGAGTCTAACATACTAGTGAAGCCATGCTTCATTCCCTTTAACAGGCTGATGCCCCACTTAAAGAGTTACAGTAGGACCATGGGATAAAAAACAGGAATTTTCCAGGTTTCCTTGCATCACATCTATGGAATTAAGTGATAAAGTTATTGCAACCTAGCTGTTAAGTGTGGGGCCAACACGTTCCACATATCACAATGGCAATGGTGTATTTCAAGCATTAAACTTTTGGTGCAGTAAAAATACTCTCCATAATCATACACACTGATCATCTAAGCTGGATTTCAGATTGCAGTCCAAAATACATCACATAGCTACATTCTGCTGACAGTGACAGTTAATGAGACAGCCACAAACTGTTGCATTATTTATTAAGCTGTGAAACTTGCATGAGGTTGGTACATCTTAAAGACTCTGAGCATTGCAATTCTGGTAACCTCCAGTGCTGAACAGTACATGAGTGACTGCATGAGCTGCACCTCAAATACATTTCAACTTGTATTTTCTTGCTACACATGTTGAAAAAACAAACAAACAAACATAAGCTACATAAATGGAAACAATTAATCAAGAGAAAATATTCAAAGTAGTTTACTGTCTGTGACTCTGCCTCAATATAACAAGAGAGAGAGAGAGAGAGAGAGAGAGAGAGAGAGAGAGAGAGAGAGAGAGAGAGAGAGAGAGAGAGAGAGAGAGAGAGAGAGAGAGAGAGAGAGAGCTTTCAAATTATGCATGATGTAAGTTGTCCTTGGTTCTCTCAGACAACACCTGCAAATGACACACTAAAATAGCTGAATGTCAGAAAGAGCATTGAAAGTCATGGTAATCATTGCAAGAAATGAGTGGTGTAGTATTTGCAGGTAGAATTATAACTTGAAAAAACCTATTCCCCCTAAAGGTATTACTAGTTAAATGACAGTTTCCTGTATTGTGATGTGGAGATTATACAGAAAACATTGAATATTGGTTATATATTTTAAATATGAAGGGTGAAAAAATCATTTCTACAGTATATGCATCTCTAGACTAAAAAAACTAACGGAAGCCACATTATTTTTATATGGCTTAAATATGATAGTGCTTTAAAAAAAACGACTGAATCAATCATCAGTAAACATAAAAATAATAGGGGAAAAACATCTACCGTCTTGATGTTCTATAGAGTAATACTCATACATTTCTCTCACTTCGCCAACAAGTTAAAAAAAATCTATATTTAAGTAGGTTATATGAATACACAAAGTATGACAGGCAGTGCAGAAGTATAATACAGCACAACAGGTCAGTTATAACTGTTGGGTAAACATAAGAATATAAATGACATAGTATATACTAGTACAACATAATTATGAAGAAAGGTTATGACTATGAGCTTAAAAGAAATGTACAAATTATATTGTACACAAAAAAGCTGCATAATTGAAATGAAAACTAAAATGTCTGCTTCAGAAAAAAAGAAATAAAAATAATATACAATAAAAGCACCTTGCGGACAATGACTTGGAGAGGCAATCACCAATCATCTAATACCATATCCACATTGCACACACAAAACCTGGAAGCCACAAACATCATAACTATACAATAATAATACAGTTCTATTATATCTGTGAATCTTCCGTCAATATTATACCATGTGATGAAAAATTAATGATATACCAATGGAATACAGTGGAACTACTTGTGCTCTGGGGGCCTTGGAATCCCCAAGCACATGGATTCGAATCCTGACTACAGTTTGAGTGGAGATAAAAAAGAAAAAAGGTATCAATACTTTATCATGGAATATCTACAATTTGTATGCTTTTACATATACGAAACTCTCCACTAAACTGACATAAAATAATCATCACCCAATCATCAGCCAGATTCCACTAACACAAACACCTTAAACCTTCCCCACTCATCTCTCATTCAGCTGCCTACCTAGGCCAGCCAATCAAATAAAAATCCAATCTCGTTTTGTATGTGTAGCTTTCTTACTATCGTTGCTATTCCATTACTCTTATTATATCAATACAATTCTGAACACTATCATTTTTGAGATTCCCACTGACTAATATTCATCATTGGATCTCACTCAACCCACATTCTCTCAATACAGAACCACTTGTCTTAATGCATTCTATGATGGATTAGTTTCCAGGATGTTCAGGAAGTTGCTTATTTTCCTTCACTCCAAATCACGAGTAAATAAAGGGACAACTTTCGAAAATAGCTTTGGCAGGAAATATATAAGACAGGCTAGTGGACTTGTCACTAATATGGACAAATTAAATTAATTCTGCACTACAGTGATAATGAGTATGTTTACTATGGACTATACATTCATACACATGGGTAAACATGTGAATTAGCAAGAGTGAATCAGAATGAAAACAGTAACTCAAACCTATTCATGTGTTAACCAAGGAAAGTAAATACTTGGGTGCTCAGGAACTTGTGTTGACAAAAGAATTTTTCTTTAGTTCACTTTTTATGGTACATTTTAGTTTGCCATTTTCTATTGAACCTACAGTACATATAAAACACAATTAGCTTCCATCTATCCAAGCAATGGGACAAATTTGAAAACATCTATCCCTGATAATTGTTGTATATAATAGCTATTGAAATAATTACGTATACAGAATAACTGTGAATATCAAATTATATGAAAAAATTTAAAGCCCTTCCATTTCATATAGGGAAGAAATTGTTTTGCCACATGCATCATTTCCCAGTCCAATGCCATGAGCACTACTGTGTTGCTTGTCAGTTAGCAGTTTTAACATTGTAGGCAATTCAAATATACTTATGGACTTTATGATTCATAAACATAAAATTGCCTGTATATTTCTCATCAAATCATCAGCAATTAACCCGTACAGTGTTTAGCATGTATGTATAGTATGCACCTCTCAAAAAAAAGTTAGCACACAATATGCTAAGGCTTACAGGAGGAGAGAAATGATGACAACAATAAGACAAATGAGATTTCCTGGACATGTGATGAAGAGGAAGGAGATGGAGGCTGTGGTGCTGACTAGAATGGTAGAGGGCAAAAGAGTAAGAGGAAGGCAGAGAGAGAAATTTATGGTGTGATGAGAGTGACAGGCAGACATCTCAGGCCTGCAGAGCTGTTGTAACTAGCAGGAGGCAAAGACAGGTGGCACTCCATGATTGCCCAAGGCTGGGTCCAGGTGGATGTGGCACACCAGTAAAGGTAAAGGTAAAAGTAAATATAAAATCTAATTTTTGAGTTGTGTTATGGCCTTGAGTTTTGTTTATATATGTATAAGATTTCTCGCTAACAGCAACAAAGAATTCTAATACAAATCAGGAGTGAACTTTTTTACACACACAGACACACACTGTGTATATATATATATATATATATATATATATATATATATATATATATATATATATATATATATATATATATATATATATATATATCCATCTTTGGGGGGTCATAATCACTATAGATTTAGTACTGCCTCTGTAGGAACTCAGACATAATTGGTGATTATGGGTACTGTTTTTTTTTAAGATCCCTTTCACAGCATTCATGCAATATCAAAGCAATAAAATTCAACTGAAAGCTATGATGTTTTACATTTTGGTTACAAAAGTTTTGGCAAGCTGTTGCAGATAAGCTACACCGTGCTGTCCTAAAAAATCTTTGCATAAGATGTTACTTTCTTCCAGGAAGTTGCTTCTTGAATCTACATAAATAAGAAACAAGATTTCAGAGTAATGAAAAATGAAAACTAAATGCTGTAAAATTCATAATTCAGTGTTTACCCCTAATATGCAACTTATGGATGACAAAAACCCATGCATGTTGTCAAATTAATAGGAAAAACAGAATATAGTCAGACCAAGATAAACTATTATTCATTTGTATCGTATTTCTGCTAATGTACCGGAGAGATTATTCATGATGCCATACTAAATGCAACAGACATTATTCATAAAAAATGAAGTTTTAAATCCACAAGAGGAGAGAGAGAAGCATGTAGGTTGTAAAATGCCATGAGAGGTTTGTTTACAATGCTGTTCCCTCTACAGTGTGGAGGTAGAAGAGAAGAGTTTGTTTTGTTTACTTCCTTTTCAATTACATACCTTCATTAACGATAGACTCTTGCTTAATCACTGAATTTGATCGTTACACTCTTAATGCTACACTTTATTAGTGAACTTAATTGCCATTTATCTTTTATTTCATTTTTACTGAACTTAAGTTTCTTCATTGCCTTTTGCTTTTCTCACCGTTGATTCTCCTACAGTGAGGTCACCCTAAACTGGCCGGTTTAGTGCAGCCTGCCTCTTGACAGTTACTGTTGCCACGTCTTCACAGCTCACCCGCTCTCCCACCCCATCACTTTCTCTCCAATCTGTGTTGAAATTTAGGTAAGTGAATTTTTTTTTGTTTTCTGGATGAATAAGGAAAAGTAGGATGAAAAAGTAACAAAAGCAGTTTGGGGAAGTGGCCAGAACCAATTAGAATTACTTGTATTGAAAGTTTGCCTCCTACAATGCAGTTTTGACTTAGCCTGGTGTTTGTTCGCCGAGAACCATACACACTACAGGTGGCTCCACTGCACAACTCTTGTTTATTGATAGATATCTATAATATAAGATAGTTGAAAGTTATGTAAGGGTTAAAAATATATAAAATATATTGTGAGTACTGAGAAGGCAAGAATCCAAAAATCAAAATTGTATGGTAGCTATCCTTCCATTCTTATGAAGGGAATAACAAATATATATGAAACGATGTTCATATCTTATTTTAAGGGGCACATAAAAACGAGAAAAGTGCACTCTGACAAGACCCCTCCTATCTTCAACAAAGCCCAACACTGTATGG
This sequence comes from Callinectes sapidus, assembly GCA_020233015.1. Taxonomy (NCBI): domain Eukaryota; kingdom Metazoa; phylum Arthropoda; class Malacostraca; order Decapoda; family Portunidae; genus Callinectes; species Callinectes sapidus. The sequence continues at coordinate 1,808,329 of CM035195.1, read as the reverse complement.
GTTAAGTTCCTATTTTTGGGAAAAAAAATTGTATTCAAGTTGTCTCTTGTCTGCCATTCTAAACCTGCAGGAAAGATAAAGAAGCCATATTAATATTAGAACCTTTTACAAAATTCCTGGACATCTAAAAATCACTTGTCAAACATTAGACCAATCTTCAACAAATTTACCAATACACTACAAGTAAAATACATGTCCATGAAATAGCCTACATCAAGAAGTGAAATTCCATTACTCCAAGTGCATTTGTTTATAATAATTAAAGAAGCTTTCTATAACTGAGCCAAACAGAGGGTTCATGTCAAAACTACTACAGTAGCTGTTCTTTCTCCAGGAATGTTCTGACTAGCTGTCAGGTTTCAACAGTTGCTGCTATTGTGTCCTGGATTGCCTTAAGTGATGTGTTCATTCATACACAACAAGTATCAATACTAAAGAAAACTTTTCCAACTCCTACATATGTTAAAATATTTCACAAATACATATGTAAGCATATCATAGTAGGAATGGTCTAGTCAAACTGCATCAAATATATACAATATACATCATAGCACACTTTGTTTATTTTGCTGAAGATTGTGTATGAAGAGTAAACCCACAAATGTTAAATACTGAAAATCAAAGAATACACTTTCCAAATACAAAATCAAACCTTATCAAACGGTACACACTGCATTAAGTCAAAGACAAATCATTGCGTACATTAATCAAAGGAAATCAGCTCAGCCTGTTGATCCTGCGGCGTTGGGGGATTGTTGGGCTGTGTGGGAGGCACTTGGCTGGCACTCCCGCCCATGTCCTGTGGCACCCCATGAACAGGACCACTAGTCGTCATGGTGGGCTGACTCGGCATCTGCGGAGGCCCTGCAGTGGGGGCTGGCTGGCCTTGAGCAGGTGGATACCCTGGCACATTGGGCAAGGTGTTGGCTAAACCTGGAGAGTGCATGCATACACACACATAAGTAAAAATATTATAGAGATGAATAACTTGGAAATTTGAAGGTCAAGATCAACATATCATGTCTTAGCACTATGCTGATGAGGTTGCAATACCATACCACCAAAAAATTTCTTTTACTTTATATGATGTAAGGACAAACTCACAGTAACATCTATTCATCTATATAGCAGGCCACACATGGACTGGTCCATACACAGCACCACACACACATATGCAGAAAGGGAATCTCTCTGCTCTATGGCAGGGACCTAGAAATAATGGTGCAGTATTCCCTGCATGTCATAAAAGGCAACTAAAAAGGGCAGGACAAAGGGGTAAGAGGCTCTATTCTCTGTGCTTTGTTCCTAAAAACAAGCAAAGCAAAACAGTAATACTGAATCCCCATCTTACCTTGCATATTGTATGGGGCATATTCAGGTGGCATGGGAGCTGGTTGCTGGAAGTTTGGCTGAGATGCAGGAGGTGGAGCACCACCTGGTGGCACAGGCATCATGCCTCCAGGGTGGCCAGGGGGGAGAGGTTGGTATGGTGGCATATTGGGAGGTGGACCAGGCTGCTGGAATGGCATAGACGTTGGGGCGGCTCCACCTTGAGGGAGGCCACCTTGGGCCAGTGGAGGAATTGCCTGAAGAAAAACAATAATGAATAAAAGAATAATAAAATATCATAATAAATAGATAAGTAAATGAATAAATTGTTATACCTGAAGATTCAAATGTCTTTCAATATTAACAACACCCAATTTGAACATAATTCGTGGAGAGATTTTGTCTGTGATCAGTTTGAAAGCCTGTTAATGTATATCTAGCCCCTGTTCACCTAGCAGCAAGTAGGTACAGGATGTAAGTCGAGGGGTTGTGGCCCTACCCGAAGATTGGTCTATGAGCTCTGAGCTCACTCTGTGGGGAAAAGATTGGCTGGGTGACCAGCAGGAGACCATGACAGTGAATTACACAGAGTTGGGGGGGGGAAGCATGGCTTTTAATGTAAAATTGTAATTGTGTCTCCTACAACTATTTCAAAGATTGAATACGGCAAGAACATTCTAAGACCCATTATTTTGAGGTTGGTATTTATTTAATATGTTATCTTCTATAATCATGTCCAAGACATTATTTTTGTCTGTGACATAAAGAATGGCCCAATTTATTTATTTATGGATCTATCTTGTGATCTCTACACAAAATTTAACTAAAATTTCCCAAGCTATAGGAAAAAGTAAAAGAAGACATTGAGCAAGGAATATTTTGGCAAAGACAACATTTGAGATATTCTAAAATAAAAGATAAAAAGATGGTGGGATTTTTGGACCAGAAACATGTGAATCTTTGTACAATAATCTGAATAGGATAAATTTCTTCGCAATTTGAGTGGCTCAAAAGGATCCATTAAAGTCTGAAGCATGAGACACCACTATATTGAAATGGCAAATATATAAATAACAATGAATAAGTGAGAGAAAAAGCAAGTAAACAAATTCCTTGAGATATCACACAAGCAACTCAATCATTCTAACACATTTCCATGAAAGATATAAATTGATATATTAAACACACATACACAAACATACCAGCTGTATCAAGTGCAGTTCTATGAAAGATCTTTGAATGTGGAACAAAGTACCTTACATATCATTCCCTTGTGACTATATCAAAGATGAGCCTTTATGTATTTGCAGTCAGAATAATCAAGTAAAATCACACTCCTACACTAATACTTCAGTGTGTGTGTGTGTCAACAATGCAGTGGTTAAAGCACCTGTGGAGCTCCTCCTTCAGACTGGGGTGGAAACATATGGCCGGGCATTGGTCCTGGGGCACCGGGATAGGGTGGGTAGCCCATGGAGTACATTGGTCCTGGAGCTGCCATGCCTGAAGCCTTGAATATCTCCCGTTCACTCTCAGCCATGCGGTGGAGGGCAAGCTGCCTCTGGTACTCCAGGTATTCCTGCTTTTTCTTTCTCATAATTTCCAGCTTTTGCATCATTTGCATTTGCCTTGAAAAGATTTCAAAGGGAATGTGTATTTATCTGAATTATGGCTACTCATTAATGGTCTAGGTATACTGGTAACAGTCTACATACAAGACTAGCTATCTGTGATCAACCTTACTGATGTCTCCATCCTAACAGTGAAAATGAAGACAACACAAAAACGTAAAATTTGAATTATAATTTTATCATCATGTATATTTGTGTTTTGACTCTTAAAAGATGGGCACCATCTATAGATGCATAGTTTCTCCTGCCTACAATGCAAATTTGTGATGGCAGGAAGTGCTCACTTAAAGTTACCATGAATATCAGCTGTCCCTTAGAATGTAAAATTCACAAGAACAGCCACATTGGAGCCACACAAAGCGACGCCGGCCATAAAAACCACAAAAACTGTAGTCCTACTGATACAGCAGTTCTGGATAATTTGGTAATTTCTTCCCCTCCCTGTAAAAGACCTATTACACATCCACTACAGTGAAACAGAGAAAATTAGATACTAGCAATGATATATAAGAAGCTATAAGGTGATGGTGCTGGTGAAAGTGGCTCAAGCTATTCTCAGGCAACTCATCCCATAAGTTGGGGCTTTCACTCAACACCCTGAAACTTCCAGCAGGTAAATGGATGTTGATATGTTATCTGGGTGCATTAAACTATAATTTAGCAAAATATAAATCTTCTGGAATTAAAAAAAAAATTCAAATATGCCTGCCCCACAGCTATATGTATGGTAAACTATGCCCATCCTTTAAGGGTTAACATTAATTCAAATTCTAATATACAACTAATTCATATTCACACTATGATATTTCTAAAGAATAAAAAATTACCAGACCAGAGAGAGAGAGAGAGAGAGAGAGAGAGAGAGAGAGAGAGAGAGAGAGAGAGAGAGAGAGAGAGAGAGAGAGAGAGAGAGATATATTAAATGATATAGCAACATGATTCAAAGGGACATAAGGGAGCTGAGCTGGACCAGGGTTGTGAGGGCACTGCAGTGAAACTCACCTGATTCGCTCCTGCTCCTCTCTTTCCCTCCTGACACGATCACGGTGCTCTTCCCTCAGGGCCTCCAGGGCTGCACGAGCATCCCTAACCTGTGAGATCTTGTCCTGTAGCCGCTCAAAGTTCACTGAAATAGCAGAGATAACAGCGTTGCAATTGTTCTCTTTCCAGTGGACAATGTTTCTAATATAACAAAGGCAAGTTCTTAAGAATACTATCTAGATCTCAGGAATATATTCATAGAGGGAGTCCACTCACCCCGTTTATCATCCTGTTCATGAATGTATTTAAGCAGCTGTGCATGCATTGCTGTGATGTTCATGAAGAGTGTCTGTACGGCTGTGTCGTTAGCAATGGGCCGCCCTCTGCTCTGATTGCTCTTCATACGGTTCACAAATATTTCTAGTTGAGTCCGCAGTGTTGCCACAAACTCATCAATTTCTTCTGTTTCACCATTCTGATAATTCTGATGTGGGAAACACTATTTAGATTCATATACATTAACCAAAAGAGAAAAATAACTAACTTAGTACCTATTTACAAAAATTTGAAAAATTTCTATCTCTTAAAGATTCATTATGTTATTCTATAAATATACAGTGGAGACTCAATGCTCAAACTTAATTCATTCCAAATGGTTCTTTGAGCATCAAAAAAGTTCATCTACTGATACTTATAAATAAAGTAATTCATTCTAGTGTTAGCAAAACCTTATGTTTACAAAAATTTCAAAGTAAATTTTTCATACAAACAATTTTTCCTTTTCTTCCACTGCCACAGATAATACTTCAGTATGGTGACTAATGTATATACTAATACTTGGCTGCAAGATTGGTGATTCTTGCTCTCTCAAATTTATCAATACAGTATCCCTGCTATTCATTGGGGATACGTTCCTTCCCCTCCCGCGAATCCCGAAAATCCTTCAATTATTGATGCAGCTTTTAAAATGCCTATGTATGACAACATATACGCTAAAATATGCTTCCCACACACATTCTAAAGACAGTTTTGGTGGCATTATAGGGCATAAATAATACAGGGGTACAGTAGTAACATGTAACACACCAAAAACTTGAATTCAAACAATCACTTTGAAAACCTGCATGCAACTGAGAGAGAGAGAGCTGTTTAGCATCTTGCACATGAAGCTGCTTGCGACGTCATGTCGCCTGCAGCTTAAAAATCGTCTAAGAAATTCACAAAATTGCCAAAATTCTGAAAAACTTTGAGAGCAAAATCCACGAGTATGTGGGGCTGTGAACAGTGAACTGGGAATGGATAAGGGCATAAAGTAATCTTCTTTACCTGTTCAATGGTCATCACTACAAGCTTCTTTTTAGGCTCATTTTCTACAGTAATAAGCTTTGGTGCCATTGTAAGTTTCTAGAAGAAAAAGCACAGACTGAGCATAGGACAATGTTGTAGTTCTCACCACCAAAGCAGGACAACCAGTGGGCTACAGCAGCAGCAGGGAAGGAACATTTGTTTACAACCACATGTGCAGACATTTGAGTACCAGATGTTTTTTTTAGTATCAAGTCGAACTTTTGCATTTATCAAAAAGTTCAACTTCCAAGACATTTGAGTATTGAGTCTTCACTGAATAGTAAAACAACTTCTGAAAATCTGGAAATGACTAAACAGTGATTCTATATGCTAGCTATTTATAACTACTTTAATATCATTTATCTCAAAATCTATTTAAATGTTACTTATGACTAATTCCATTACTATGTCAGCTACTAATTGACTGGCCCTTACCTTAGAAATCTATACAAAAGTCTTCCATTTACCCCTATTTACATCCTGATCTAGGTTTACCCTGTTCTGAGTGGTCCATATCATAATCATGGTGACCTAGATTGCGAGATGGATTATAGCAGGCAACACCTGCTGAAGAACTGCCAACAACCACAAACAAGATATCACGAGTCTCGTTTTGATGACTTCTGAGTGTAATCATGTGGCCATTGCGGTCTCTATCAATGACTATAAGATGAGACATCCAAAGACAATACTTGCTCAATTATAAAGAACACATCTTTGTTTCCAAACTCCCACAGTAATAGTGCCATCATTTTGCCATAATGTATTTAACCACAAAATTTTTTTTAGCATACTTTGATTGAAGGGAGCTTTACATGAAACCTATAAACCATTAAAGGCCAGGTATAGGACCCAGTCTTCAGTGCCATTCTCTTCTCCTATAAGGAGGCTCCTCATGACTGGGACTCAAATAGCCAGTGTAAGCTGATGTCCTCACTGACACTTTCTTAGAGCAGTGTTGGGCATAAACAGTCTATTGCTAGTGACAGCAGGGCAGTGAACTGACTGTGTTGTTATTGTTTTGATCAGTAGTGGTTGCAATCGTTCTTTTTACTTGAAGGCAATCCAGATCAGATACAGATCCAGATCAATAAACTAGAGCTGATCAGTGCTATAAATAAAAGGTAGTACCTATAAAAGGCCTACCAGGATGTGATGCCTCACTAGACTATTCCACACAACACACCTCAGTCACCTTTACTGGCTCTAGTTTTGAGGGTGACATGAGTGTTCTGTTGCCAGATGTTGGGGCCGAGGGCTGTGTGGGGGAGAGGGTGCTGGCTGGATCGCCTGCCTGGGATGATGACTTCTGCTGCTGTGGCTGCTGGTGCTGCTGCTGCTCCCAATATGAGCGGTTCAAGTACCTGGAAGGTTACCAGAGTTACATTGTTTTTAGCCAATTCTAACGTAAGAAACTATTCCATACATATTAATACATAAAAAAAAGTAATTGGACTTACCCAAATCTAAAATTAATAAAAAATTGAAATTATGAAATAATTCCACTTGCATAAGCAACTTTAAGACATTTTGTAGTACATTTTATGACAGAAAAATATTTCTGCTGCAAAAAATGTCAGTTATGATGGGAAAGAGAGGCAACTTAACCTAACCTAACCTATATGCTGTGGTATAATTTTTATAACCTATTCCACATAGATAGATACACATACACATAAAAATACACACACACACACACACAAGATGTGACCTGACACCACATGACCAAACTGATCAGCCAGGGTGTTCTCCCAGGACACTCTGATGAGGTGAATCCAGCAGCCTGAGCCACAACAAAGGAAGGTGACCATGAACTGCTTACCCTTAGGGCTCAGGTGAGCTCCCTGTAGCTCATTCATCATGACTTTTTAACTTGAGCCATAGGCTGTAGTGTGACATTTCCTGCAGGCCTCACACACTATCATGACATCTCTTCCCCAATCAGTAGCCTTGTTTAACATTACTGTATCCTTGCTCATCTTGGCAGTCTGAATGTCAATGCCTTCTTACCAAAGTTGTGTGGGCAGGAATGGAGGGGGACAACACAACTTTTAAGGTCCATTATCACAACTTTATATTCCTCTAAACCACCCCTAAATCCATATGGTAATTGTACACTCTCCACCTTAACATCACTGGCTTGAAGGTCCCATTGCAAGGCTACCAGTACCTGCTTACATGCACCAACAGGTTTACTCAGTGGGTGGAGGCCATTCCTGCCATGGCTGAGATGGCAGAACACTATTACTCCCCTGCTAGCTGGGAGACTTGTTAATATCCATCAGGGTGTTCTCCTGGGAGACTCTGGTCAGATCTAGTGCCAGGTCAATAGATATTACAGTGTCTTAAAGACCAGCAGCAGTATGGAGCACATCAATGAGACACTCACACAACTTACTTATAAGTACAGCACACACCCACACATCGTATGTAATTCTGTGTGGCTGCTCTTACTACTGCAATAGACTAGCTGATTTTTCCACCCTAATGCACATAATAATGAATATAAAATAAGCACATGGCACAGCACACACAATATGACAGACTGACCTTGCAAGTTCAGGGTCCATGTCCTCCTTGTCCTGTGTTGACTGTGGGGCAGGAGAGGCTGGAGTGGGTGATGTCTGCCGCCAATTTCCCAAGATAGTTGAAGTTGCACGAAGTTTCTGAAATACAGAGCATTAACAAATTGAAATCAGCTAATGATGACAAATGTGCAAAAAAATTCAGCAAAAAATAAATGTCCAAGAAGCCAACAGAGTATCTTGTGAAAGATATCACAATATACAGGTTTTTTCATAGGTGTCTGCTCATTTCATATCTTATAGCAACTCCTGGAAGACATATATTGAGAGATACTAATCTGGTGAATGTCCAATAGCCCATAGTGGCCAGTATTTACTACCAAAAATATTTGTGATTTCAGTCTCAAGCTTTTCTACTAATGTCTTAATGCAACACATTAAGCTACAAAAAGTGACTATCACCACTAATCATGTTACCTTTCTCTAAAAGCTATCACATGAAGCATCTTTTCTCTGATACTTCAAACCAAAACAAAATTCAGACAATCTCTCCATGGTAGGTAGTGGTGAGGTTAGGATAAACAGTAGTACAAAAATCAAGGCTGACAACTTGGGAAAGTTCATTAAGTTTGATGGCTAATATGTCACAGGATCTAACAATTTTTCACTTCTCTACTGTTTCTTGGGGTACAGACACAGGAATACCAAAGAAATATTACGGAAACCATTTATTGTTGTTTTCCATCATTATATAAATAAAGTGCAACACTCACTGCATCCTGCAGTGACACAGTGCCAGCCACACAAACATATGTATATCAGTTATGTTGGATGGCGGGACACGTGTTTGTGCAGGTACGTATATTACCAATGTCACAACCCATAGACATGGCAAATTTCATTGTAACAGGTTTTTTGTTTAAAACATAGACAATAAGTGGTAATTAATCACAAATTCTAAATATAAATCTGTACAAACTGTAAAGGCACAAGTAGTCTGGGATCTAACCTTGTGTGAGGATTTGAAGGAGTCATTTTAAACACACATTCCACCTAATGGCTTAATATCTGATGGAGTCTCAAAAAGTTATTTTTTTCTTATGAGTGGTTATCAGTACAATGTTTTTTTTTTTTTTTTTTTTTTTTTACATTTGCTAGTGTCATACACTCACTCACTCACATTCACACACACACACACACACACACACACACACACAAAAGCACAAAAAAACTATCTCCTTTTGAAAGAAACCATATTTTTATCCCATACAGTCCTGGAACTGTACAAAAAATGTATATTTTTCTCTTGGGTGCTGGAACCTTCTCTTTCCATTTTTGGAATGAAAACAAGATTAAAAAACCACAGGTTCCTACAAATTAGTCTTTATTTTGGAGAAAAAAAAAAAAAAAAAAAATTACATTACTGATCATCTGTACACCATGAAAACCATCACCAGCATTGTCCTCATCACCTTCACCATCATTATACCATCACCATAACTAATATTGAGCTGAGGGAGAGTTATTTCCCTCTAACTGGCACTCATCCTTTCCCATAATCAGAAAATTCAGTGTCACTTTTATTCTCTCCCTTATCAGGCCTAGAAAACTCCTCATCGTCTGAATATGATGATAATAGTGATGATGCATCATAATCCACAAAGCATCCACTATCCTCTCCACTCACTAATGTCAACACTGTATTGTCCACCACGCAATCAATTTCATTCTCATCAAACCTGGAGCAATGTACATATGACATGTTGACTCATCACGGGTCACTCACTTTCTCTGGGTCAGTCTGGTGATGCTTGAGAGGTGGCAAAATGATGCACAAGAGTCAGACTATACATAGACACACTTGAGATTGGACACTGACTGCTCTATATGGGTGCAAATTGAACCATGAATTGCCTGATGTGTATAGAAGTTGGTAGAAAAATTAACATCAATGACATGTGGCACAAATATACACCACTGACACTATAGGTAGAGGAAAAAATTAGGACTAATTTATTATAAGAACAGACCTGGCCACGATTGAGATATTTGATGATTTAATTCCATCCAAAACTTCTCATGTACATGTGTGTGTGTGTGTGTGTGTGTGTGTGTGTGTGTGTGTGTGTGTGTGTGTGTGTGTGTGTGTGTCCTTCATTTGTCCCCATTAGACATTCCAAGGAAATGTGAAGTTTAGTGTATTTCAGTAATGAGTATAGCACTGGAAAATTACCTGTATTAAACATTAAACAAAAATGACACAAAGAAAATGTCTTAGAATTTAAATGTTTTGAATGAAAAATCAAACCATTTCTAGTAACAACAGTGATCCTGACTATCCACAATATCAATATAATACATTGCAAAGCTCTCAGGGTTCCTACAACACAATACCGGTACATACTTAAAGAGACATGAGGTAACCAATAAAAGGTAGAGGTATTAAGTATATCATCAATCACCTTCTATAAATGCATAGAAAAATTGCTGCCTGTCCTCCTCTTTGCTATCATAAACATTCTTTGGTACTCTGCTCACCTATCTAACCTCTTCAATACTGGGATGTATTTTCATATCTATTCTGTTTATTATTTGATTTAATACAAATTCAGAGACTCATGTGGGGATTAAAATAGTAGACTCTGGCAATTAATCTTTTCACTTCCATAAACCCTTCCTAATGTCAATAAAATTGGTTAATCTTTACAACATGTCCACAATAGATACAAGCACACTATTCAGGTATCATGTTGAAGGGTCAGTGACCTTGCCAAAAACAAGAGCAATTTCAAAGCAAGTGCATAGTACGTCTGTAATAGCAGTTGGAGTCTAGCAGAAATTCAACATTTTTGAAGTCCAGTGAGCTGCGCACCAGCCAAGAGCAAGCAACAAAATTATTAATTTGTTTTATAACTGGGATTTGTAGGTAGCAGGATATTGGATGTCATGGCATCTATAGAACTGCTGTACCAATCAAGCGAGTACATCGTGATGCCAGTCAATGAGCGACCAATGTCAGCTTTCCACGGTATGTCAGTCACTGTTTTCTTTTGTTTTCCGGGGCACGTCAGCCTTTCTGGTGTAGGTTCAGTCATTTATTAGCATGGCAGGCGGAGAAGGACGTGTAGAAGATCTACCAAGAGTTTATGAAGGCTGCTATATGTCCTATGGGGATTTTGTGGTAAATTATTATGAGGACTGTGAAGCTTTGGGTGAAGCTTTTTGTGAAACATGGATTTTCTTCCTGAGAAAAAGGTATGTGTTAAGTGCAGGAAGGAATACCGCCTGGATCCTTGTCATAAAGAAAGGGCTCCATGTTTTCATTACCAAAGCCACAAAACTTTACCCACCTCTATTACCCTGATGTTCTTCACTTCACTGGTAAGAAATAATGGTGTAGTTTTTATGGGTTTTCTTGGGTTAGGTTAGGTTAAATTAGTATCATAGCAGGCTGTCTGAGGGGTTAGGTTAAGCTTAAAAAAAAAAAGTATTATGTGAAATTGTCCTAGATTTCACTCATTTTGTGTGAGCCCCCACCCAAACTCACCACTTCCCAACGTGCCCCCAAGCTTGTCCTGGGGGGGAAGGGCAGGGATTGGGGATGTATTGTAAAGAGTTACCATAAAATTGTCTACTCACACTCAATACTCAAGGTAAAAATGTGTCCCAGTACAGAAGGGGTTAGACATTTTCTAATAACCTCCTATCTTCATTTTCTTAACATCAGGCAGTGGTCACATAACTATCTGGTGGTTCTAAATGTCTCACAGCGTCTTGTTGGTGAGATACGTGTTCACAATGGCAGTCAGTTCACCACTAGTTCACTGCAGCACCAGTACGGAAGTCCCCAAGATCCCAAGGTGGCTGAGGAACAAAGGCTCGTATTTTCAAACACGTCTGCGCTCCACCTCCACTATCTCAAAAGGCTTTATCTTAGTTTACACGAGTTTTTTAAATGTGTTTTTACGGTTCCAGAGCCAGACTGATAAGATTTCTACATTATCAGCTGGAGAAATACTCTGGAGAATAGCAGTGGTGAGAGAGGCAGGCGTTCCTGAGTAGGAAGTGGAGGCACACTAGCAGACAGTTCTGAGGTCATCACTCATCACTGGCAGGTATTTCCTACTCCATGGACTTCCTTACGTCCAAAGCTGTGCTCATCAACCACACCCCCGCTACATGTCCCAGACCTTACCTTGGTACGCCTCTGTAGGGCTTACCCGTGTTTATATCACAAGTATCACTGAAGTAAAAGTTTTTATCAGTAACGTCTTCGTTCGTCAGTGTAAACAAACCCGTCACGTGGTTATATTTCACGGACACTAAATTTCGCGCATTGCAAGACACACCTTCAATATCAAGGCTAAATTAACGATCTCGTGGCTTCTTATAATACGGAACTGAAAAGAACATTCTGAGTACACAAAATACAAGCTGAGAGATACTGCATGCAGTATCGCCAAAATTAAATCCAACTAACACTACTGGCATTAGTCATCGACTAGATAGCCTTCAACACACACTTTTACACTAGCTGAGAAATGTTGTCTAAATCAGATGAATGACAAGATAAAGAGAGATAAAAACAAGAAAACAAAGGATGGCTATAAAACCATAAAATCTACAAACGTCCCGCAGTCAAGTTGCACCATTTTGCACCCAATGCACTGCTTTGTCCCAGCCAGCAGTGCCAGATCCTTGGCTTCACCAATGGCTAATGGTTGCTAACTGAACCATATACAGCTTTATGCAGCAAACACACCACTCGATTCTTACAACGATGCGTCAGAGATTGGAGTACATTCTTGTAGTCTGCGCTTTCACATCAGATTAATCTCTCTCTCTCTCTCTCTCTCTCTCTCTCTCTCTCTCTCTCTCTCTTATCATGCTGGTCACTGAGAGATTGATGGTACTCCGTTCTATCATATTTTTCTCATTAATCAACAGCTGAGAGAGAGCGTCGGTAATCTTATGAGACTATTGCAGCCACCTTGATTTTCTTCCACTTGAACTACGGTCACATTGAAGAGTGAGACACTTACTATAACACCTTTGCAACTGGTATTATGCAGCTTTACTTTCAGTGTGCAAGTTTTTCTTAACCTCCTGAAATTTGTCTTGCTCTTTAGCCATTATCTCATCAGTAGTAAATTTGAAGTGACTGATGAGATAATAGCTAAAACCAATTTCGGGGCTTAAGATGGATTTTAAGACTAGAACTTCGTCTGAGGTCAAGATGGGTGTTTGACATCGATATATACTGTTAATGTTCAGCTAGCCAATCAAAGTCTTCACAGGTAATCTCGCTATAAAATTGAACAAGATGGTAGTGAAGGAATTGCAACTTAAGCCTATCAAGCTCCAGAGTGCCCAGTGACGTGCCACCAATAAACTTGTGACAATTAGCCATCACGAAAAGGAAGTAATGAATATTCCTGACATTTGGAGTTCAGTAATATCTGGAATTGTGCAGAACAGGGGCAGTGAAGTTTGCCAGGGTAGTAACATGGTACTTGAGTGAAGGAACTGACCACCACACACGCCCTTCATGTTGTGTTTCGTCAGTGATGTACACCTTTCAGCCAACCACGTGAACAGCGGCCTCCTCCTCTATTCAGGGGACGTCTTATACAGCGGTAATAGTTCAAGATCTAAAGTTTTCCCTAAAAAATTTGAGGTCGTTTTTCACACATTTTCTTTGAGCATATCCTTCAATTTCTCAAGTGGCTTTTGTTTTTTATCAATACCTTCAATAAACTTTAATAAATATTTCACTCTTCTCCATCTCAATACAGCCATAACACCTCAATGTGTTTTTTTCCTTGTTCGTACCAGATTACTCATAATTAGTTTCATTTCTCTCAAGTTCTCCACCTCATCCCTCACCTATCCCTTTCAGAGGACTCATTCCTACATCACTGTCATGCTATATTCCACATTCCCACCCTTGGCCATATATCAATCGTGGCAGAATATGTACTATTGTTCAAACCTTTCAAAAGACTCAGACACATTTCTCCTTTCCACAATCCTTGCAAGGGATTCTTTCACAATTTCTCATACTCTCTCTACAAAGCATCACTGTTACACATTTCAACTTTCTCCTCACAAACCATTATCTAATTTTTTTCTCCACCATTTATCTTCAGTTTCTGTCCCCATATGTTATCTCAGTAGTCAAAAACTGCTGTTGGTCATTATTTTTATCCCCTTGTTATGTGCAATAGAGTGTACTAAAAAGGTGAACCTAATAAAGATCTAGGGTGGGCTAGCATACTTTTTTTTTTATACCAATTACCATTCTTTTCTCTTTAACAATCTTTGGCTCTGTCCACAATAGCAATACACTTTCCAAACATCCTTCATCTTCTTGTTACTTGAAGGAACTACACCCTTTTCTTCACCCTCACCCCTATCCTTCCCTGTTCCTTTTAATTTCCTTCAAAACAAGAACTTACTCTCATTGAGTTTTCAGTGATTTTCCTTCCAGTCTCATCTACTCTTTTACCTTCTCTTACTGACTTTTCCACTTTCCTATACCAAGATTTGTACCTGGTTATTTTCTCTCTTTGGTTCTCTCTCTGGCACATTGTTTCACAGCATTACCTCATCATAAACAAAATGTTCACAAACTAAGATTGCCTGCATATGTCTCATTATATGGTAAATGTTAATAGTGAGTGTTGTGTTGATCTCTCCACAAGGATACATGGTTTTTAGAATGAAGTGATAAAATATGATAACAAAGGGATTGTACTCACTTCTTTCTCCTTGTTCTCTGCCTCGGAGCGGGAGAGGGCAATGGCCAGCTGCAGCTCCTCCTCCTCCTGTAATTCCTCCTCACTCTTCTTTCCTGGTGTCTGGAGAAGCAAGTAACACAATAAAAATTCAGCAAGTGGAAAGTTTCTTACTAATTCCTGAGTTTCAATACTGAATGTTACTAATTTCCATAAGTTGTAAATAGAGACAAACAACCTGTCATGACGCCCATTCTTCACATCTGATCCTGCAATTTTTGCCCAAGCAGAATATTTGTCAGGTGTGCAGAAGTTTCCATCCTTCAGAATGTGTTACTTTTCATGCAAGATGAAAAATCTGACCAAGGGCAACAAAAAAAAATAAAAAAGGTTCACTTTGATGCCAGTTCCCAAGCAGGTCTAAAAGTTAGCCAAAGGAATGGGATAAATGTCTTGAAACCTCCCTCTTAAATGAGTTCAGGTCATTGGAAGATGGAAATACAGGAGCAAGTAAGGAGTTCCAGAGTTTACCAGAAAAAGAGATGAAAGAATGAGATTAACTGCACTGACAAAGTAACTAAACTGATCTTGATTTTTAGACTTTGGAAAATATCATGCACATTTTGATGCTACACATGATCCCACTTTAATAATTCTACATCATTAAACATAGAGATTCATAGTTGACTGATTGACCTTCAGTAGTGGAACACATTTTTATATTTGTTTGGCTTATTATCAGAAACAACTGGGGATTAGAATAGGAAAGACTCCAGCCATTAATATTCTGACTTCCATAGACCTTCTCCAATGCCAATAAAATTGTCTAATCACACCTAAAACTAATGGCAAAAATGTGTCCCAGTACAGAAGGGGTTAAGATAATGCCTTTCAGTTGGATATTTACACTCATTACCCTATTGATATTTACACTCATTACTCTATTACATCCCATCTCATTTGAAGAAGAAAGTAAAACAGAGAAGGCAATAACTAAGCTCTTGACTAACCTTGGAATTCTTGGGGCTGTTTGGTTCCTCACTCTCCACCTTGTCAGCAGAGGGGAGGGGTCTTTGGGGGCTGGAGAGGAACAAGCCAAGTGGTCAACCTAAACCTCTACCAAGCATACACAACACAGCACAGTGCCAACTTGCATTACCTCATAGTCTTAATATTATTCTATGAGCCAATACTGTACCATTATGCTACAGTTAAACATTAAATACCACACCTTGATAATTATATACTCTTTTTATGTATAAGGGGGAAGCTAGCTGAGGACAACATTAAACACCACCCCCCAAAAAAAAAAAAAAAAATTATTTACCAGTCTCCTTGTAAGTCTGGAAGAGTTGGCTAAAAGAGTGTTGAAACCTCCCTCTTAAATAAAGTCAAGTCATAGGAAGTTGGAAATACAGAGGTAGTTAGAGAGTTTCAAAGTTTATCAGAAAAAGGTATGAATGATTGAGGGTACCGGTTAACTCCTGCATTAGAGATTTGGACAGAATAGAAGTGAGAGGAGGAAGAAAGCCTTGTGTGGTGAGGCTGCAGAAGAGAGGGGGCATGTAGTTAACAAGATCAATAGAGCAGTTAGCACGAAAATAGAGATAAAAGATAGCATCCATCCATTCACACAAAATATGAAAAGGGAAACACACACACACACACATACACACACACACACACACACACACACACACTAGCCACACATAATATAGACAGGAATTCTGTTTGAAAGGATGACATTGTGAGTCTTCAGAGAGAGAGAGAGAGAGAGAGAGAGAGAGAGAGAGAGAGAGAGAGAGAGAGAGAGAGAGAGAGAGAGAGAGAGAATTTCTGTGGAGGAACTTCCCTCAGACTCCTATCATTAAAACAAGTAATAAGTCATATGTCTGTTTTTTCCACATACCCACTCACTTTCATACTAACTGTTAATAATTCACCTTCATAAAATTACTGGAATCCAACAATGCAATACAGTCTGCACTACACATGGCCTATATTCACGAAATAAAGGTATCCTAAGTTGGTATCTAGTTAAAGCTTCAGGGCCCACATCAACAGAGATTCTCAAGTTTGTACCTTTTCTTAGACAGATTTCTAGTCTTAAAATCCATCTTAACCTCCAGAAATTGGTGTTGTACTTCAGCCATTACCTCATCAGTAGCTTCAAATTTTCTGCTGATGAGATAATAGCTAAAGTACAACACCTATTGGATTTTAAGACTAGAAATTCATCTAAGAAAAAGCTACATACTAAAGCATCTCTGTTAATATAAGGTCAGGGTCCACAATATCAGGCTGGCTGTCTTCAGAAGCTAGAAATGGAATACATGTAATGATGCACAACACCTCTTCAATTCACCTTACTGAAGCATACACATCTATGGAGCTCCGACTGCAAGATGTAAAGCAATGAATTACACCAACAATCTAAAACTGGGAATGGGAATAGTGCCTACGGGCTTGATGGTCTTAGTGTCAATAGATTCGGTGCTGCTGCTGCGGCTGAGATTCACCACACCCTCCAGGCAGCCGCTGTGTTCAGGAGGGCAAAGGATCAACACAAGCAGCCTCCCTTGTTGCCTCTCCTGCACAACTCATGAACTGAACACATATCCCAACACTCTCTGACACATGCAGCAGTGTCCATTGGGTCACTACAGGAAGTTAGGTAAGTATATCCTGACAATAATATCCAGTAATTTTGATGACATTAGATGAGAGAGAGAGAGAGAGAGAGAGAGAGAGAGAGAGAGAGAGAGAGAGAGAGAGAGAGAGAGAGAGAGAGAGAGAGAGAGAGAGAGAGAGAGAGAGAGAGAGTCGTAGTACAAAAGCTAGTCTGGCAGCAGCTTACTTGTTGATGTCGTCGTAGCAAGACTCACACACTCGCACCTCCCTCTCAATGCCAAACTTGGGGATGGTAGAGGATTTGCTGGAGCAGTCCCCACAGAACACCTGGCCACAGGCACGACAGTGATGCTGCAAAATGCAAGATGGATGGCTACAGTACTCTCTCCTGTACAAGAAAAACCTACCAGTCATATTACACCAAGCATGTATCTATGATGCTATGCTCATATACAAAGACCTTTTGTCATTGATAATAACTAACAAAACCATCTTAAAGTGCTGTGCTTGAGTTATATAATTTAACTCAAACTTCTCTTGCCACACCAGATCTAGTATCATACAATATATGCTTACTTTTACTTAGCTCTGTGTGTGTGTGTGTGTGTGTGTGTGTGTATATATATATATATATATATATATATATAGTTATGGCCTCACAATTACAATTTTGTAAGAGAAGCAACTATTTTAACCCTTCCAGAACTGGGACACATTTTTATCACAAGGTTTCAGTATGATTAGATGCTTTTATTGACATTAGGAAGTGTCTGTGGAGGTCAGAAGATTAATGATCAGAGTCTGTACTATCTTAATTCCCACATTAATTTCTTAAGTTGTATAAAAGCGACAAATAATAAGCACAATAAAAAAATGCTAAGATATGAAATTGTTCAGATGCAAACAGAGAGATACTGAAGTGTTTTCATCTGTAAATCTAATGCAACTCTCTTGCCACTCAGTGTAATACAAGACACTCACCTTACGCCTCAGCATAGTGAACTGAGTGCGGCAACGGTGACAACACTCCCCATCAGCCCAGTCAGGGGCACGGTCAGCAGTGAACATAGCATCGCTCTCACTGACAGTGGGAAGGTGGTGGCCCTCTGCCTTCAGAATGTTGACAGTATCCTTGGGAGGAGAGACAACAAGATCTCAAACACACACACAGATGAGATCCTCTTTGGTTGTGTTAAGAATCTTACCTGGCAGTGCAAATTTGTTTCATCTGATATCAATACTCTTTCTCTCTCTCAAAATATACATGAATGCATCTGTGAGCAGTGCACAATGAGCATTATGTACCACTGGACTTGGTGTGCTCCTCCTTGTGTCACTCATTCTTACCCAACTATTCACCCAGGATGAAAGAGAAGCCATACATGAGTCCCATCACACCCACACTAAGTCTTGCACTCTGTTGTCTTCATTACCACACACTTGTATGCTTGTAGGTTGCATGAATGCACTAAGTTGCTGTCTGTCTAATACTAAACTCTGAGATCCCTTTAGGTATTATTTCAAAGTCTAGGAGCCTCCAAATTCTTCAGATTTTTAAGAGCTGACATTAGCTGAAATTCAATCACTCATTCAGGCCAATAAAACACAAATTCAATACCCTATCATGAACACTACTGTATAATGTCATCTAAATAATATCAGACTTCAGTCACATATTTTGCAATTAAAATAGATACATTTCCAATTACTGATAGATTTTTCAATGCAACTTTCATGTGTGTGTGTGTGTGTGTGTGTTTAAAATTCACTATCTCTACAGTATTCTGCCTGCTAGGCTTATTTCTGACAAAGTTCAAATTATCATTCTCTCTCTCTCTCTCTCTCTCTCTCTCTCTCTCTCTCTCTCAGTGCACTTTTATAGTACAGGTTGAATCTCCCAAATCCATAATTCAGTTACTTAGTAACTCCTGATTGATAAATGTGCCAAAATAATCTAAATTTGCTGCCAGACTCCAAAAATGCAATACTTTATGTAAGTGTACTATACACACCGTATATTTCTTATTTTTACTTTTATTTCATTACTTAGAAAGATGAAATCCAAACCTCACAATAACTGGTTGGTATTTGCTGCTATGATCACAGTGGCTTTGATATGGTGACTCACTTTATTGCTACGTGTGTGTTGTTACAAATTTACATTTTAGGGAATATGAAATGTTATTTCAATTACAATTGAAATCAGAGTGTAAAAGTAGGGGAGATGTTAATTAGGAAATTTACCCAACTGTACTGTTCCTATGGAAAGAATATCAGGTGGTCAACATTGGTTACCCCTGCGGTTCAGCAGGCAGGAGCCGGGAGGTGGGAGGTGCAACACAATGTGTACCTTGGAGATGGCACTGGTGATCAGGTAATATAAATTGTTTTGTTGTTCTTTTATGATTCATCTTCACCTTTTACATTACTTACTTGATTGACAATGCATTTGGTGAAAGTGAGAGTGAGGAAGTGATCTAGTCAAGGAAACACAGCCTCCTCTCAGCGAGACAGGCATGAATCATGAATCACACATCATATAATGTTTTAATTTCTAACATTCAGTTTAGAATGTTCCATCATCTGGCAAGCCTCAGGTCTAGGTTTAGGAGATGCAACCTGTACCTTGAGCATTGTATTTTTTTGCAATTATATAGTTTATGATTTTAAAACCTGTGTGTCATAATGTGTCAAATAATGATGTTAATAAAATGTGTAAGAATAATCACAGCTGGTGAAGGTGAAATAGACTTGGTTATTAATATTATTATTATCATTTCCCTTTCTGTATTTCCATCTCCTTCTCACCTGGACAGCTCTGTACTTGGGCTCATTGCGGAAGGCATACACCCAGGTGGACAGCAGCAGCAGAATCTTCTTGCGCACCTCGTCGTTAGGATTGGTGCGCAGGACATCGTGTATCTGCTCCATTGTAGCCCGGCATGCCACCTGCTCGTGCACCGACTGGCCACAATTCTTTACTACTGATTCAAACACCTGCAGCGCCAACAGCACCACATTAGGGTTGCTGTCCTTGAGGCGGCTCACCAGCGACTGCACAGCTGCCTTGGGGCTGTAGAAGCAAAGCAGATGGAAGGTA
Source organism: Callinectes sapidus (assembly GCA_020233015.1). Classification (NCBI taxonomy): domain Eukaryota; kingdom Metazoa; phylum Arthropoda; class Malacostraca; order Decapoda; family Portunidae; genus Callinectes; species Callinectes sapidus. The sequence goes on along the minus strand of CM035195.1, from coordinate 1,788,048 downwards.
TAGGTAATGCTAAGCTATAAATGTTTCTTACAACAAAAGTAAAAAATACAGAAATAAAACTTATAAAACTCTTAGAGACTATAAAAAAAAACTCTGCTTAGTCTGTCCAACAAGTTCATCTCTGTCAACTCTTTCACTCGTCTCCCAATCTCTTCCTCCCAAATATACACCACTGTGCTCATAGTCATATTCATTTTTATCAACCTTTAACACATAGTTCTTGCTCTCTGGTACAGAGGAATCATGCATGCTTTAGAGGCCAAAGAGTCTCCAAGTGCATGGGTTTGAATCCTGGCCATGATCTGAGGGTAGGAAGGGCTTCCACTTTGGGTAACGTTCCCCAAATGGGTGGGCTCTGAGACAGAAGGTCTCCTTTAGCCTGTGAATTCCCATAAAAAGCCCACATTATCTAAATCGAGAAAAAAATAAAAAAAGGAAACAGGTACCTTGACTGATAAATGCCCTAACTTACATTTTTTTTACTTCTGAGATATCGCTTGGTCAATTAGTTTGCTTTGAGCTGAGTTGTGAACCAAAATCCAGGATATAAAGGAGGTTCACTTATACCACTGCTAGTTGACCCACTTAGTAACACAACAATTACCCAGCATTCATGGTCTCATTCCTTTACTTCATGTGTTTCTACATGTATGATATTAATTCTTTATAAACACATTTTTCTTACTGTAACCCTTCAATATAATTAACATAGGAAGAGGGGAAGAAGCAGAGAGAGAGAGAGAGAGAGAGAGAGAGAGAGAGAGAGAGAGAGAGAGAGAGAGAGAGAGAGAGAGAGAGAGAGAGAGAGAGAGAGAGTTACATCATTGGCCATTGTGAGAGTCACAGTCATATGGCCACAATTCCTGTATCAAACTGTGTGTCAGGTATCACTCCTACATTTTAAGACCTAGAGGGTTAGTGAAATAAAACAATCATTCAATAATATATGCCATAATTTACAAACAGATAAAAAAAAAATCAGATGAAGAGTGTTATATGTCTTTAAGTGGATCATTACACTTGAAATTTAGCACAAAAAGGTTTGTTACATTGACAGTCTACTGAATTAGAAAACATGCAATATAAAATTGAGGATGTTTTCTTAAATTAATGGCATTCCCATTAATTTGAAAGGAGAACATTTATCTGTCAGCCAAACAAGCTGAGTGACAAGTTCAGTCGAAGAATTAATGAAACTTGTGTCATTTCATTTCTTCAATCTAGTGATACACATGAAATAAATGAGTCACACACAGAACACCACGACTCACTTGACATCTCCCTGACGTATGAGGTCCACAATGTGCAGGGTGGTGTCCCAGTCAATGTCCAGCAGCAGTGGGCTTGTGGCCTTCTCTGGAGGACAAAAGAGGAGCAGCTTTATCTAATGCAGGCATATTATTAATGTCCAGCTGCATTCTAGTGACATGTGTAGCTTATCAGGTTTTAGTTAATTGCTGCAATGAAACACTGCATTTTTAATTCCATTTGATCTTTATTAAAATCTTGATATGTAATCAACTAAAAGCCACCATTACTGCCCTCCCTCCCTTCTTCCCTCCCCCTTGCCAATGTTTAGTGGATTCATATCTAAATATCTTGCAACTTCTAAACCATGGCATTGAAAGCATTTGATCAAAAAATATTTCCACATTAAAATAATTTTATCTCCCACCTCTGAACAAATACCACTTCCTTCACCAGACACTCTGTAAATAATTTCCTCTTTGAATACAATTGTTAAAAAGATCTATCTGTGAACACAAGATTATAGCAGAAACTTCCAGACTTCTTCATGGAGATGACCAAGTAAGTAACTACTATATATAGAAAATAATAATAATGATAATTGTACATGCCATGAAGTGTGATACTAGATGCTTACTAGTTAAAACAGTCCCTGGTTAAAATGGCCTCACTTTAAGTTAAAATAGCCCCAAGTCAAAACTTTCAGTTCAGTTCAGTCAATGGTCGGGTGTTTAGAGTAAAATCCATGCTTGTCCCTCAAGGAATGTAGTACATATATAGTAATGTACATTATCTGATGCTGCTTTCAATCTGGTGTTTTTTTTGTGTCGAGATTCCTTCCAAACAAGACAAAGACTTAGGGGGCTACTGTGGTACAGTGGAACCGCTTGCACTTTGGGGTCTTGGGATCCTCGAGTGCATAGGTTTGAATCCTGGCCACAGTCTGAGTGGAGATTAGGCATCCACTTGGGATAACACTTCCCAAATAGGTGGGCTTTCAGATAGGAGATCTTCATTAAATGGTCTCCTTTAGCCCATAAATTCCCCTAAAAAGCTCACATGTTGGGAAAAAAAGTAAAGAAGTAAACATGTGAACATACTGTTATTTCAGTAGTTCAGTTTATTGTCATGTATAGTACTTATATAGGTACAGTATTAATTTTACATAGACAAGTACTTTGAAGTGCTCAACAAACCAGCCATCCTCCTCTTGATCCATTAAAACTGATAAGGTGGTGATAAATGTGGTGGATAAATGGTGAATAAATGGTGGTGGGATAAATGTAATCAACCAGGTCTTATTAAATCGTTGGTCATTACGGGTTGATGGAAGTATTAAAATATACCCAACACTTTCAAAATACAAACAGGCAAACAAATACAAACAATGCATGTTTCCAGTTTATCATGCTCAATCTGGGGCCATTTAGGTCATTGAAATCTGAGACAATTTTGGTAAAAGACCATTTTAAGTGAATACCTACTAGACTAGAAAGACACTCATATATTTTTACAACTACACCAGTCTCAAGATGGCTTTTCTTACCCATCTCACCTGTTAGAGCTTTCCATACTGAGTATTTCAAACCCAATATATAATATAGTCCAACAAATAGTTTATAATGGTTGGGTTAGGTGAGGTTTAATAAGAATGCATTCTCATTTGTGGACAAAATGATTTTTCCCTGGCAAATTTGAGAGAATTGAAATTGAAAGAATCTGCTTGTTTTTGTCACAAATCATTAGTATCTAATGGCGCGGGAGGGCACTAAAAAAGAGAAAAAAAAATATTTGCAGGAAAAACAACAGACTGATTAATTCAAAACAGACTGAAATCTGCAGAAAAAATAGTTTTGCCCCAAATTGGGAGACTTGTGTGATTGTAAAAATTTACGGAGACACCTTGGTAGCCTACATGTAGACTTTGAAGTGAGGCTGAATCTACAACCTGGTTGTCCTCACTGGTTCAGAATAGCAGCAAGATTTGATATAATGTCACGAAGCTACAATGGTCTTATGATGGGTACATAAGAGCAGTACAGCCAAACAGCATGATGAACCACTGAAACTAAGGTGTCAAGTTATATTACACAAACTTCCATGATGGCTACTTCTTATCACCAGCATCTTTGATTCAAGAAGCGGTAATATTTTACTTTAACACCAGTCTCAAGTTGGCTTTTCATACCCTTCTTATCTGTTAGAGCTTTCCATACTGAGTAATTTGACCCCCATATGTAACTGGTGCAAATCAATTATAATGGCGCTAGCGATTTTTTAAGATTTACAGAACTTGCGAGACGCGAGTGGGTGCAAAGAGTACCCCAGGGCTAGATTTGACCCCCACCAGGTTATTTTAGTTTGTGTAATATTTTAGCTTAGAGCGCTGCTGGCCACAAACGGTAGTTTCATCGTAAAGATAAGGTCATGTACTTCATTTTTAAATGCTGTGGCGAGACCGAAACTTACTCCATTGGCGAGCGTCATCATTGGTGTTTGTTGTTGTCTTTCATTGGCGAGGCTGAAACTGATGATTTGTGTCAAAAACGGATAGCAGATTCCTTCAAAACACCTAAATCTAACAGGGAAAATAGTAGATTTGACCCCTACCAGGTTATGTTTAGTTTGTATAATGTTTTAGCTCAGAGGGCTACTGGCACAGACGTTCAGTTACCCTCAAGACACAACATGGGGCAATGTTGCCGGGTGGCTAGTTGAGTCCTGCGTCCCGCAAATTCTGTAAATCTTCAAAAATCGCTAGCGCCATTATAATTGATTTGCACCAGTTACATATGGGGATCAAATTACTCAGTATGGAAAGCTCTAACACACGGGAAGGGTATGAAAAGCCAACTTGAGACTGGTGTTAAAGTAAAAATGTACCCAAGAAGCCTTTACCATGACTATCCCATGGCGCACTGAGCCGTGATACACCATGGAACCAGATATGATTGGTGCTCCTTCATTAACTACAGGACACGGCCTAACCCCCACAAAACAAAATAAATAAATAAAAGTAAATAAATAAATAAAATAAAATAAGAAGCAAGGTTGAACATGAAGACCAATACAACCTATCCTCGACAATGGAAATCAAACAAACATGATCGTGTAATTAAGCACACAGGGGTGAGACCACCACTGTACATATGTAGAATGGGAACCACAGCACCACCACCACCACTGTGCCATAAGGATCAGCTGCAAGGAAGCCACCTAAGTCATATTTACAAGTGCATCATTACCTTCCTTCTCAAACCACCACGGGAGGCACACTCACCTAGGAGCAGATTGATATCCGACGACATTTTCCGTGGTGGTGAGGGAGAGAAGGGAGGGAAGTGGGGCAAAGTGGGCTGGGCGAGTATTGGTATTTGTCAACACAGCTGCTGCTCGGCTCACAATGGCCGCTCCTCCTCTAGGGACGGTCCATCTCTTTCTACTAATTTCGTCATATATTCAAAGTAGTAACAAACGAATTAAGTTGATTTGTACCATGTTTCAAAATGATGGATAGATTTACGCTAATGTTATTCTACAAACCTATCTTGCATTTTATTCTCGTGACGGGAGTATTTAGGTAGACTGTCCATCATGGTCTCTTCCTGTCACGAGATTTTTAGTCACCCCCGTTTTCATTACATCAACATAATTCAGTAATTTATTCATATTTCATCGGTTGACACTCCATTGTAGCATTTCATTGGACGCATTTTGGAGCACTAACAATACTGATGCCCCGGCTGCTAAAGTTCTTGCCATTATCACACGCAACCTTCAGTTTCTGTGATAACCTTCAGTCGGTATATATTTTTCCATTTACAAGTTGAGCTATTTTAGTTTATTGTTGCGTGCCATCATATCAGATAACAGTACAGAAGAAAAACTAGTCTTCTATCAGTATTTGTCTTCACAGTATTCTTCCACCCTCCAAGGGGAAGTTCATGGATCAATTCGGTGATTACCATGGCCTTTAAGGGACTTGTTTATCGCAAAGGCGGCGCCAAGGGGGGTTGGGGAAGCTTCACCACCCAGTAATGAGTCAAGCCCCCCATCAGCCCCCCAATATTGCTACCAACATACAATGGAATAATATGACAATTGTCCATGAAGCCCCTCCACATTTTATCCCAGTCTCCCCCTCAGCCCACACACTAAAGATGATAACAAAGAAGACGAAACAATATGGTAAATGACTGTTAGTTGATGGTTTCTGGTGTAGATAAAACACACACACACACACACACACACACACACACACACACACACACGACTTTGGTTGTTTTTTTCGAGATAAAAGAGAAAGGAGAGAAGATAAGGAGAGGATGAAATGATAAAAACTGATAGACAGGACAAACTCCTCGTGTCTCTCTCTCTCTCTCTCTCTCTCTCTCAAGTTGACTGAAACCTAATCCCTGTAGAGTAGGTACTGTTGTTGGTTAGGATATGAAATAGGGGATGACCGTATAAACCAATATTACTGTTGAAAGCTGGTATGGGATTTGATTCTTTTATAATGTAAGAGGGGAAATCCATCCAAGAACAACAAACAACAAAAAAGACCCGCTTAGATGCCAGTTCCCGAGTAGGTTCGGTAGAATTGTCCAAAAGAATGGGATGAATGTCTTTTGAATGAGTGCAGGTTAGAGGAAGATGGAAATGTAGAGAGTTAAGTGTACCATCCCTCTGCTCCCTCCCAGTCAAGGAAGTGCAAAGCTCCTAAGCCTTTATGTAGAGACAGAAATGTCGTTGGTAGAAGATGCAAAGAGAGACATCAACCACCACGTGGAGTAAAGCAGGAAGTGTGAATAAAGGTGATAAACTTGGGAGTGGGAAGAGGAGAGCAGGAGGAAGAGCTAGGAGAAGGAAGAGGAGGGAATGGAGGAAAAAGGAGGAAGAGGATGTCTGTTGAGGTTCAGCTGAGAGGGCACGGCCACCTTTATGAACCACTTGTGTAACTCTCTCTCTCTCTCTCTCTCTCTCTCTCTCTCTCTCTCTCTCTCTCCTACGTCTTAATTCCGCTTGTCTGCGACTCTCAGCCTGTGACCTTCGCGTCAACTCCCTCTTATCCGCTAGCCTTAGTTTAGTACAAGGTTTGGCTGGGAAGCGGCTGTTGTGTCATGTGTCTTTCGAATGCCTCTCACGTAATTTTTATTGATTCATGTATAAGTGTTCTTGTTTATATCGTTTTTCCGTCGTAATACTCGACTGTTAGTGTCATGCTGTATATTCTCGATTACTCTACCTCTGTTTTCGCTTATTGACTTCCATCGACAGTATTATCTTGTTGTTAATTCAATGTTGTTAATTTTTTCTCTAAATTCGGTCAGGTTTTATTCGCTTGTTATCTCGTATTGCTTAGCCCTTCCTTTTCTCATGCAAACCTCGTTCGTCACTCCCCGCGCCGCGCTCGCTCTCCTCAGCCTGCCATGTGTAACAATTGTGCATGCAGGGACTGGTGATCACTCGATGAGGAAAAAAAGTTTGAAAATGCCAAGAAAAATGAACTTTCAGTATTTCCCATCTCATCTTTCTCACTCGTCTCTAATATCTTTACTAGCAATTTCTAGACATTCCAGGAGCATACACGCAGAACCCTTCGAAGATTCACCCCATAAGTGTTCCAACGGGCAGGCGTCACATCCGCAGCCTCACCTGCACCCCTAAAATCAGAAATAAGGCTAGGGAGTCCTTCCGCCTTTCTCAGGACACAGGGATCTCGCAGGCTTTCCCCTGCACCCGAGGGGTCTGCACGGTCGGACCTTTCACCAAACCCGGATCGGGGCCGTGGTCAGAGGCTCGCCCGCACCTAAAACCCCTACCCTGACCTCTACCTCTAACACTAGTGGCGGCTGTGGAGCTTTTTTTTACAGAGAGGGGTTGCAAGCCCCACCCCAACCAGCTAGGTCAGCCATGGGCAGGGACACTGGTAGCCCTGAGGGAAAGAACCCTGGCTGCCCAAAAAGACAGAAGGGGAGGCAAGGACAGGAGGGACAGAGTGGGAGTGAGCTATGGGAGGTAGAGGGTACTCACTCCTCACTTAGATAGACTCCACCCGCCACTCAACCCATCACAGACGACGCCAAGGGGACGCCCACAGAACTCATGGCTGCAGCAAGTCGATGCCTCCTGCTGGGAGTTACTCAGTATGGGAAGGGAGCCTGCGTGGAGACACGCGAGGCATGACCGCCGGGAGTGGCGTCAAATGGTGGGCGAGGCGACGCTCCCCACGGCATATGCTCCTCATGATTGATTGATTGATTGATTGAATCTTTAGAGTTTTTATAAGTATTGTCTACGTATATGAAAAGAGAGAGTTGCTGAGGGTGGTGGCTTGTTAACAGATGGAAGAGTTATAGATGGTTTGTTATCGACACGAGATCATTTGAATAAAAAGAAACTGTATTTTGAAACATTTACAGTTCTCATAAAAGACTTCCAAAATCCACAAAAATATTTA
>CM035195.1:1768394-1779103 GCA_020233015.1 Callinectes sapidus | reverse complement strand
GTCTTTCATCTCATTCTCTGGTAAGCTCTGGAACTCTCTTCCTGCCTCTGTATTTCCACCTGCCTATGACTTAAACTGTTTCAAGAGAGAGGTATCAAGACTCTTATCCCATTCTTCTTTTGGCTACTGAATATGGACTTTCCAGGGACCGGCACTAGAGTGGGCTATTTTATTTGATTTTTGTTGCCCTTGGCCGCCTCCCTTCTACATAAAAAAAAAAAAACTCACGCTAACTTTCAAGAAAGGTAACAAAAGCGAAGCTGGCAATTACAGACCCATCAGTCACACCTCGGTAGTTATAAAAAAAAAAATGAAAAATACTTAGACAAAATCACTTCGTTTCTAGACAGCGACAAATTAATATTAAATTCACAACATGGGTTCCAGAACAACAGATCTAGCCTAACTAATCTTTTAGATTACTTTTAATGACATTCTCTAATTGCGATGAGAGAGCTCCATTTGACATAACCTATCTTGACTTCAGGAAAGCTTTTGATACCGTACCACATCAACGTCTCCTAATAAAACTGAAAGCTCATGGGATGGGACAGCAGTTGTGTGGTTGGATTAAAAGTTGGCTAACCAACAGAAAGCAACGAGTAATTATTAATGGACAAGCTTCCGACTGGCTTCAAATTACGAGTCGTGTTCCACAGGGTTCAGTTTTAGGTCCATTAGTTTTTTTGATATACATAAATGATATAGACTGTGGCATCGTAGCAAAAAATGTCAAAATTCGCCAACGACACTAAACTAGGTAGTAAAGTATGCACTAGAGACCACTGTGATGTCATCCAGCGGGATTTAGACAACCTTAGAAGCTGGAGTGACAAATGGCTCTTGAATTATAATGGGGATAAGTGCAAAGTAATGCACATCGGCCAAAACAATGTATAATATAATTACAAAATACATGGACGCAACTTAATCTACGTAAGTCCCCGAAGAGAAGGACCTGGGTTTAATCATAACAAATTACCTTAAATGTGTTGATCAGTGTTCGGTCGCAAGTCGTAAAGCAAACATTAACACTTTTAGGATTTATTGTGCGTAATTTTGATTACAAAACTTCTGAAGTCAAAACGTATCTTTATACGTCACTAGTGAGACCGCATTTGGAATACACGGTTCAGTTCTGGTCTCCATGCTATCAAAAAGATATTAATAAAATAATGAGTGTGCAAAGACGAGCAAAAAGCTAATCCCCGGAGTACGTGGTCTGTCTTACGAAGAACGTCTTAAAAAATTAGATATGTTTTCCCTTAGAGATCGTCGCATCCGAGGTGACTTCATTCAAACGTTTAAAATACTTAACAACATCGATAAGATCGATTACCAAAATCTTTTTGAGCTTTCGCAGTCGGTAACAAGAAGTAATGGTTTAAAGCTTAAAGGGCAAAGATTTAATACTGATATGAGGAAAACTTTTTTTAACGTAAGAGTACTTGAACGTTGGAACAAGCTGCCAGCGTCAGTTGTTCAAGCTACGACGGTACCTACTTTAAAATATGGATTTGACAAATTTTACAAAAAAAAAAAAAAAAAAAAAAAATGGTTTCCAATAATTATCTTTTGAGCATATATATTATTTTTTTTACTTTTTCATTTTAGTATTAGTAGTAATTACAGTATATATCACTTTTCCTTACAGATAGTAGCAGTTTCACTAGTACTCCTTTCTTTCCTATTTTTCTTGTTTAAATTTTCCTGATTGTCCGTCTCCCAACAATCAGGGTGCATTTTTCCTATTTTTTCTTGCAGGTAACGCTGAAGGGAGTAGTGAGTAGGGAGGAGCTTCTTCTGTCCTATCCTTGCCTCCTACGATATAGTTTGCTATAGTTGTAGTATAGTAAACGAGTGACTTCTTCATAGGACGAAAGGGCTCCTATCACTCGCCTTTCCTATGTATTTCTATGTATTCCTCCTACTTCGCCTTCTCCTTCTCCCTCCTCCTCATCCTATATCCTAGTGTTGAAGGCATGTAATACAGCAGTATCACTCAATTTATAGTCACACCAGTAAAGTAAATTCGATTGTTACTCCATTTATCATTTTCTCAATAATATCAGACCGAAGTTCTACCCAAGTATCAATTATGTTAACCATGCCTGCCAATCTTTACCCCTGTGAATTTTGCAATGGCTGATTTGCAAGGCAATATTTAAAAATGAAAATGGTTAATTGAGACTATGTGAAGAATCCAGTTGTGTGCGACCAATGTAAGCGTAAATAAGCTTGAAAACATAGTCAAGGCATTGCAACAATTCATAAATTACAATATATTGCCTCACGATAACCTGATCTCAACACCTGCTGTTCCGCTCTTTGCCTCATCCCTTAATTCTCCACCTTCATCCTCCTCTTCCCTGTGCATTGGTGTTGCATTCTCCTCTTCCTCCTTTAACCCTACATTTCCTGCCTGAATCCACTCTCCTTCCTCTGCCCTAGCTCCCTCCTCCTCCTCCTCATACGTTTCCCCCTCCTCCACTCCCTATCACCACTACCTCCTTCTTCATCTATCATGCTTCATCTATCCTATCCTGCTTCATCTATCATATCATCCTTCATCTATCCTACTCTGCTTTATCTATCCTATTCTTGCCTCCTACTATATAGTTTGTTACAGTTGTAGTACAGTGAACGAGTGACCCCGTCTTAGATCGAAAGGCCTCCTGTCGCTCGTCTTTCTTACGTATTCCTATGTATATATTCCTCCTCTTCCTCTTCCTCCTCCTCCTCTTCTTCCTCCTCCTCTTCTTCCTCCTCCTCCTCCTCCTCCTCCTCCTCCTCCTCCTCCTCCTCCTCCTCCTCTTTTTCCTCCTCCTCCTCCTCTTTTTCCTCCTTCTCCTCCTCCTCATCCTCCTCCTCCTCCTCCTTCTCCTCTTCCTCACAGGCGCATGATTTTACGACAGCCATAAAAGTTGCTAAGCCGAAAATGAAGCCACTGCCTGTAATCATCTTCTCAAATAGATTGCAAAAATAGTAGGCAATACCATGGCAGATGAATCCGAAGTCCGTCTTGTGAGGGATTCAACAGTACGTGACCACCAATCAGAGTTCTATGAACGTTCTTCAAATGGACGCAGAAAGCGTTTCTGCTTCCCAGTTGCTAAACTGGATGACATCACCACAGCGTGTGCTGACGTCACCAGAGACAAGAAGAAAATGCCCTTTTTTGTAATTCAAGCTGGTACAAAAGGCGTTCTTTCATCGCATTCTGAATAACTGCTTGACAAATACTGTCATATAGCCGAGCAGTTTGTGAATAAGGTCAAAATATTGCCATCTCGGACATTCTGCCTGCCTGAACTGAGAAGTCATTTTATAGCAAGGCCTTCAGCATGGGTTGGGTGGTGGGTGGATCCTTTCCAAGTGGAGTGAGTGCCCTCTACCTTCCATAGCTCATTCCCCCCTCTGTCTCTCCTCATCTGTGCCTCCCCTTCCTCCTTTTTTGGGCAGCCAGGGTTCTTTCCCCCAGGGATTCCAGTGTCCCTGCCCATGGCTGACCTAGCTGGTTGGGGTAGGGCATCCAACCCCTCCCTGTAAAAAACGTCCACAGCGGCCACCAATGTTAGAGGCAGAGATCGGGGTAGAGGCTATAGGTGCGGGCGATCCAGGTATGCTGGCCGTCCGACCGTTCAGACCTCTCGGGTGCCGAGGCACCAGAGGGGCCTGCCTACCGGCATGAAGGATGCAGGAGAAAGCCTGCGGGAGCCTTGTGTCCTGAGAGGGGCAGGAGGACCCCCTAGCCCTATTTCTAATTTTGGGGGTGCAGGTGGGGCTGCAGATGTGGCGCCTACACGTTGGACCTGGGGTGAACCTTCAAAGAGTTCTTCGTGTGGGCTCCTGAAATGTCCTGAATCTCTCAGAGGATCACCGACTGCCTCATTTATCGGATGAACACAGTACGCTGAGGGTGGATATGGTGGGACTCTCTGAGACAAGGAGGCCTGGTTGTGGCGAGACCAGTAGTAAGGGTTTTACTTACTACTGGTCCGGCATCTCCAGCCGACTGCAGCCATCTGCTGTAGAGGTTACTCCGGTTGATAAGTGTATAATGCGATTAATGTTAAACAGAGTTTAGGTTTCATGTCTGTTGTTGCAGTATATGCTCCCACCGAGGTATATAAAACTGAAGAGAAGGAGATGTTCTACGCCAAACTCGACTCTGTACTGGACCAGTGTCCCCGTCGCAATGCGCTCATTATCCTGAGCGACTTTAATGCTGTCACTGGCACTGAAAGGGCTGGTTAAAAAATATGGTTCTGGTACCATAAATAACAACAGCTCTTTTTTTCTGAATTTTGCAAGATCCAAAACCTAAGAATTGCGGGTTCCTGGTATCAGAGACCAGCGCTGCACCGCTGTACTAAGTATAGCAATGGCGAAGCGGTAGCAAAGAAGATCGACCATATCTTTGTCAGTATTCGTTGGAGGATTCTCCAGAACTGCAGAGTTTTTCGGAGTGCCGAGTTTTTTGCGATTTATCATAGGTTTGTGTTGCTACACTCAACCTTCAATCAAGTCCATAAAGCCTCCAAGATGTGACCACATTGTGTTTCATCTTTAGAAAGTGAAGGGCTTGACATGTGCCCAAAAGTATGCAGTGACAGTCTCCAATCAGTTTGGAGCGCTCGACACCCTTGAGGACCCTGAAAAACTATGGGATATCCTCAAACGTGAGACTTTTGAGGTTGCCAAGGAATGCATTGGGAAGCAGCCGAGGTCACGGAGTGTATTCACCTCGGTGGAGACACTAGAAAGTATTGAGGAGAGTCTCGCTTCCAGACTTGCTGGGGATTATGACCAGTACATGGCTCTGTCACGTATGACTAGAACTCTCCTGAAAAGAGTCAAGGAGAGGTATGTCAGTTGTCTCGCTGAAGATGACGAGTGTCATTTAAATGCTAATGACGTCAGACCTGCCTATCGAGCTCTGAAAAAACTCTGCTCCAGGTCTACTTCTCAGGTTAGTTCTATCCGAACAGCAGATGGTTGCCTCGTATTGGATGCAGATGGGCAGGTGGCTCGTTGGGCTAAGTACTCTGAGCAGCTGTTCACGGTGGATCCTCCAAGCGGACAGCTCTGGCCTGCAGGGTTACAGACGCTGGGTGCTGATCCATCCATTGACAGAAGAGAAACCTCCATTGACGATGTCAAAGAGGCTGTGGCAAATTTGAGGGGTAGAAAGGCAGCTGGCATCTTTAACATCAGTGCGGAGCATCTCAGAGCTTGTAGCAGCACACTACTTCAGTCTGCCCTTAAATATACCATTCTCACATTCTCTGTCTGTCTTGAGCGCAGACTATTTCATTTCTGTACATATCATTCCTTTACATATCATTTCATCCGTTCTACATACACATCACACACAAACCAACATACACATTAAAACACACATAAATATTCCTTTCAACCATCATCCACTCTTAACACTACACTCATCTTACACACATCTCACACCATAATCATATACCAAATAATGTATTACTAATGAAAATCTATGTATATACCAAAGATGTAAAGTGAATAAAGCAGAGAGTAACAAGAGTTGATTTCCTTCACCGTCACTAGAATAGCATTAGCGGACTCAACACGGCTGATATCACACATCGGTTTTGCTTATCCTACTCTCGCATCCAGAAGGCATTAGCGGACTCAACACGGCTGAGATCACATCTCGGTTTTGCCTTCACAACAATCGGTGACTCCCGGAGTGACCTGTATTTCGGAGACAGAATCGAACGACGGCTACAGGACGTCTCTGCCTGTCCCTCCCCTGCCGCCGTTCGCCACCCCCTTCCCTTCTCTCCGTACAAGCGCCTCCCACCACGGCACCCCTCCAGGACCTCAGAACGTGCTGCACCTACGATCCTCCGCTCCATCCTCTCTGGGCCCCTGTTGGTACTACTCCTGCCAGCGCGCCCACCCCGCCCTCAGCAGCGTGTCCACCCCGCTGACACTACACCACCCACGTCTGCCGGTGGCCCTCCTGCCGGCACCCTGCACCCCACGGTGCCCTCCTCCCGCTGACCTCTACCATACAGTGCCCAGGATTACTCTACAGCGCCCAGGATTACCAAACAGCGCCCAGGATTACCAAACAGTGCCCAGGATTACCAAACAGTGCCCAGGATTACTATACAGTGCCCAGGATTACCAGTGTGTGCATGGTTCTCGACACTACCGGCTGTGATTAACTTTTCACCGCCGTGGCTCCCAGTCCGCGACTGCCCTACCGGTGCCTCTCCTCCCGTAAAGGACGCCCTTCTCGCCGCAGCCCACGCTTACACAGCAAGGCCGTCCTTAACGCGGCCAGCGGTGCACCACCACCTCAAGCCACCATGTCAAACGAAGAGCCTCCACAGGCCGCCCCTCTCCGCGCACCTGCCTTCACTCCGCACGACCCTACCATCTGGTTCACCATCCTTGAGGTGAATTTCAGAGCCCACAAGATTGCAAGCAGTCTTGCGCAGTTCAGCCACGCCTGCACCCTCCTGCCGTCAGATGTGGTTTCCCAGGTTTCTGACGCGATCGCCAGCGCCTCCACCTCCAACACGCCCTACGAAGACCTCAAGAAGGCGGTCCTTGCCCGTCTTGAGTCCTCCGTCTCTGCACGTCTTCAGGCGTTACTATCAAAGGAGGAACTCGGGAACGAAAAACCGTCTGACCTCCTTCGTCGTATGAAAAGACTTCTGGGTGACAAGTTCGATTCGTTTGACAGAACTCTATTCACCCATCTCTTCTATCAACGCTTGCCCCCTGCCCTGCAGCGCAACCTGTTCAGTGTAAAGGACAAGCTATCGCTGAACGACCTGGCGCAGCTCGCAGACGACTACATGGCATCCACTCCGGCTGAGCATCCTCCATCTGTCGCCACCGTCTCCTCTACCTCTGACACACAGCAGTTGGTACACCTCATAACCCAACTGACGCTGAAGGTGAACTCCTTGGAGGAACGACTCAGCGACACTCAGCGTTACCACCCCCCGCCACATCGGTCTCGCTCTCCACGACCCTATCGTCGCTCACGGTCTGGGTCCAGAGGTAGTCGCTCCCGCACGCCAGGTGTATGCTACTACCACAACCGTTTCGGGAACGACGCAATAAAGTGCACCAAACCCTGCTCCTTCAACGCTCCACCGTTAAACCAGACCGGCGGATGCTGATGGCGCACAACATCCGCCAAATCACCTCGAAACTGCTCCACGTCCACGACCGTCTCACTGGTTTCATCTTCCTTGTCGATACTGGCGTAGAAGTTAGTGTCTTACCCGCCACACAGACCCAGAAGTTGCTAACCCCTACCACTCACCTCTACGCAGCCAACAACTCCAGGATCCCTGTCTTCCAGCGGCAGACGTTGACACTGGAACTCTCCCTCCGTCGGTCGTTCACCTGGACATTCTACGTGGCAGCAGTTTCCCAACCCATCCTCGGCGCCGATTTCCTGCAACACTTCAACCTCCTGGTTGACCTTGGAAGTCGCAAGCTCCTGGACCCTCTCACTTCACTCTGGACGCGAGGCAAGACTACACCCGGCGTTAGTACTGGATTCTCCACCATAAGTCGGGACAACCAGTTTGCGTCGCTGCTCTCGAGTTACCCGGCTCTCACGCAGCCGTACTCAGCCACTACGCCCATCAAGCATCACGTGACTCATTGTAATGACACATCTGGTCCGCCTGCCTTCGCTAAGGCCCGCCGCCTTGCACCTGAATGCTACAGACAGGTAAAAGAAGAATTTGAATCCTTATGCAACAAGGCATTATTCGCCCCAGCTCCAGCAACTGGTCTTCAGCTCTCCACGTCGTCTCCAAGAAGAATGGCGACATCAGACCATGTGGAGACTACAGAGCCCTGAACTCCTGCACACAACTTGACCGCTATCCTGTGCCCAACATCCAGGAGTTCTCTTCACAACTTCATGGATCCACCATCTTCACGAGGATCGACCTTGTCAAGGCTTTTCACCAAATTCCCATCGAGCCTGCAGACATCCCGAAGACGGCCATCATCACACCCTTTGGCCTCTACGAATACACCAGGATGCCCTTCGGTCTGAAGAACTCTGCACAGACCTTCCAACGGTTTATGGATGAAGTATTGCGCGGTCTCCAGTTCTGCTTCACATATGTCGACGACATCCTCATCGCCAGTTCTGATGCTGACACACACCGGGCCCACCTCGAACAAGTCTTCACTCGCCTTCAGGACTACGGCATCCAAGTTAACGCCGACAAGTCACAATTCGGCGTGTCCACAGTCGACTTTCTTGGCCACACAGTATCTACTTCTGGCATCACCCCCACCTCATCTCGCTGTAAAGCCATCCAGGAGTTCCCGAAGCCTACCACACAGCGCCAACTGAAGCAGTTTCTGGGGATGCTCAACTATTATAATCGCTTCATCCCCCGCTGCGCACAGCTCCTCCAGCCTCTCTACTCCATGTTGAAGCCTGCCAAGAAAGGCCAGTCCATCACCCTGGACTGGACCTCCGAAGCTGTCGACGCCTTTCTCGCTGCAAGGACCGCACTCGCCGACGCCTCTTCCCTTGACTTCCCCACCCCAGACGCCGCCATCTCTATCGCCACCGACGCTTCTGACACCGGCATTGGGGCAGTCTTGCAACAGCACGTTCAAGGCGCGTGGAAGCCACTCGCTTTCTTTTCAAAGAAGCTCAAGAGTGCCGAGACTAAGTACAGCACTTATGACAGAGAACTCCTCGCCATCTACAAGGCAGTCAAACACTTCCGGTACTTCGTCGAAGGTCGCCCATTCAACATCTACACTGACCATAAACCACTAACCACCATCTTCAACAACAACAAGACATCCTATTCCCCAAGGCAACTACGTCACATTAACTACATCTCCCAGTTCACCACGGACCTCCGCTTCATCAAAGGCGACGACAACGCTCCCGCCGACGCCCTTTCCCGTAACATCTGCGCGACCTCCACCTCTCTCATCGACTACGCCGCAATTGCTGCTGACCAGGCCTCTGATCCTGAGTTGCAGCAGCTAAAGGAAAATGCCGCACTGTCCATGAAGAGGATCCAGCTCCCGGGAACACAAGTGCACCTTTACGCTGACGTCTCCACCGACACCTTCCGGCCATACCTACCGAAGAAACACCGGTATCCCCTCTTCCGTCAGCTGCACGACCTTTCCCACCCTGGCATTTGGACTACGCAGCGGATGATGACCTCCAGGTTCATCTGGATGGGTATGAACAAGGATGTCAGGGAGTGGACACGCACCTGCGTCCCTTGCCAAGCCTCCAAGGTGACACGACACACACGTTCCCCTCCCGGAACATTCACACCAGTCTCTTCTCGGTTCGACCACGTACACATCGACCTGGTTGGACCTCTCCCATACTCTGATGGCAACCGCTACATCCTGACCTGTGTTGACCGCTTCACACGTTGGCCAGAGGCGACACCACTGGCTGACATCTCCACCGACACCGTCGCTCGCGCCTTCATCACCACATGGGTGTCCAGATTCGGTGTTCCCCTCAACCTCACCTCCGACCGTGGCAGCCAGTTTGAGTCCCGCGTGTGGGGCAAGGTCATGACCCTGCTGGGCATCCGACGGTTCAGGACTGCTAGTTACCATCCCCAGGCGAACGCTATGGTGGAGCGTTTCCACCGCCAGCTGAAGGCATCCATCATGGCCTCCAGACAGCCACGTGAGGAGTGGTGTGCCACCTTACCCCTCGTCCTCCTTGGCATTCGTGCCTCTCTGAAGCAGGACCTCCAACACTCCTCCGCAAAGCTGGTATACGGGACAAACCTCCGACTGCCTGGTGAGCTCCTCTGTAGCTCACCCCAAGACACTCCACCTTGCAGCATCCAGGATTTCGCCAGCAGCCTCCAACAGTCCATGGCAAGCCTGCAGCCCGTGCAACCTCGCACCTATCCCACAAAGACGTTCGTCAGCCAGGACCTCGAAGACTGCTCCCACGTCTTCGTCAGGGTTGACGCCGTCAAGCGGCCCCTTCAACAACCCTACGAAGGGCCCTTTGAAGTCCTGCGCCGGACCCGGAAGAACATCACAATCAATAAAAACGGCAGTGCCCATGTCATCGCCATCGACAGGATCAAGCCGGCCTACATACTCTCCCATGCTTCGGTAACACCATTCGCGGACCCTTCGGACACGCCTACTGAAACACCGCGCCAGAGAAAAGTCACGTTCCTACCTCGTCACTGAGGGGGGAGTACTGTAGCAGCACACTACTTCAGTCTGCCCTTAAATATACCATTCTCACATTCTCTGTCTGTCTTGAGCGCAGACTATTTCATTTCTGTACATATTATTCCTTTACATATCATTTCATCCGTTCAACATACACATCATACACAAACCAACATACACATTAAAACACACATAAATATTCCTTTCAACCATCATCCATTCTTAACACTACACTCATCTTACACACATCTCACACCATAATCATATACCAAATAATGAAAATCTATGTATATACCAAAGATGTAACGTGAATAAAGCAGAGAGTAACAAGAGTGGATTTCCTTCACCTTCACTAGAATAGCATTAGCGGACTCAACACGGCTGATATCACACATCGGTTTTGCTTATCCTACTCTCGCATCCAGAAGGCATTAGCGGACTCAACACGGCTGAGATCACATCTCGGTTTTGCCTTCACAACAAGCTGGGGGTGAAGCTAT
>CM035195.1:1755714-1768294 GCA_020233015.1 Callinectes sapidus | reverse complement strand
GAGAGAGAGAGAGAGAGAGAGAGAGAGAGAGAGAGAGAGAGAGAGAGAGAGAGAGTTAGCTTTAATATAATATCTCATAATCTATGCATTAAAACCAACATTACTTAATAAAACATGCTCATAATTAATGAAGTAGACGAAAAACAGTCAAAAGTAACGCCAAAACAACAATTCCATAGCGAAAAAAAAATTTGAATGGCTAGTATATAAGACATTCACATATATAAACCAAATATATATAAAACCACAATTTCAAACCAACATTACTGAACCAAAAATACTCAAAATTAATTACCACAACGAAAAATGTCAATAAATACCCCAAAAAACTAAGAATTTATGAAGCGTCTATTTAATCTCGACATTTTGGGGTTAGGGAGTAAACAAACCATCCCTCTTGGCAGCATCCTTCCTTGCAGTGGTTATGTTATTATATCCTGAATTGAATGAAGTAAATATAAGCTTATTTTAATGTGAAATAATCAAGAACAAGTAAACAGCAAGGCAACGGCAAGGCGGAGGAGGAGGAGCAGCAGAGAGGCAGAGGAGGAGAGAAGGAAGGAAAGTAGGCGTCTGGGGGAAGAGTGGAATATATATACAAGCTGTGACTATCATAACTGTGTGTGACTCCTTCAGGGTGGATGTTGTTGTTGTGTTGTTTCGTGGTGATGCTTAATTAATCACCAATTTACATTAATTAATTTGTCTGACTATGTACATCACCACAGGGTCCGTAGTAATACATACATACATAACAAGAGTTTCTTGTACAGTATATATCAAAATAAAATTTCTTTGCTGCAGGCCTGAAGACATACATGGTAGTTGTTCTGGTTGAAGAAGAATTGCCATCACTATCACTATCAGCAGCAGCCAGCAGCAGCAGCAGCAGGTGGTGCCATGGGAGGAGGACCACCAATGGCTGCTGCTGCAGTATAATAACCTTGTTTAAGTGACACATTTGGAGTATATACTTATAGAAATGGCAGAAAGGAATAATAACCTTTAATGTTAATGCAGTCTAGTAGATGAGAAAAGATATAAAAAAAATGTATATATTTTTAATGGTTAAACTTGATAATATATAAAGGAGACAAGGTATGAAGAAAGAGATATGTAAGCCACATGGACAATAAAATGACATAATATAGTCCAATGAAAGGAAAAGTGACTGAAAGATAAGTACTACAGTAGTGAGAAAAGGGAGTGAGTGGTGGTCAGTCAGACTACAGCAGTGGTGTAAGCATGTGTGTGGGCAGAGAGAGAGGTGGTAAGTAAGTCACATAACATACACATACATAGACTGCTGGCCTGAGTAATAATAGAAAACCACATACTACAATACAAGATAATACCTTTATTAATACTAAACACTAAAGGTAATAATAAGACACAAAGATGCCACAGATTGAACCTTGCTGGACTATTGATACACACACACTGACCGTGTGATAATACATCATAACTTGGCTTGAAATAAATAATTAATTCCAGGCAAAGCAGATAAACTTAAGGGGGGGATTCTTAGACAGAAAAATCTCAGATAAAAATAAAATGACAGAATCTCTCCTATTAAAACACTATCCAATGGTGACAAAATAGGAATAACCCAACAATTGGCAACAAGGTAAATAAGTGATAATAGCATGTTGTGATGTGCATGCACTACTCAACAAGACTTAAAGGATGAAGAAGTATACCAAACACAAACTACTGAGTATTTGAGGGAAATTGCTGCAGATTTTCCAAGAGTGGTTGAGGCTATAAATGGATAGACTGAATCCATGGTGGTGCATCATCACCCCTACAGACAGAAAGGTGAGTGATAGGGGAGATAAGTTGCCCCTTCCTTGGCATCCATCCACTCACTGTTCAGGACTGTGGAATTAAAAAAAATATGTAGTCAGTAATTGCATTCAATTAATGCAAGGGTGTACATACAAACACCTAGATAAGCTGTGCATCCATAAGCTACATAATCATGTTACTTTATCTCTGATTAGGGGGTTAGGCTACTACTCAAAGTCATGTTTAGACATTGACTATACTACGTATCTTGAGACATACATGTACTACCATTCCTTCAGTCAACAGCACAATAATAATAAAGTGTTGAAAAGTTGACAGAAGAAGGTGTACAATTATTGTACATGGATAAAAAGGGATGGAAAGTACTTATTAACAGAAAGCACTGATTTGTTGTTGCATGTGCTGCTGTCCATACAACATATCTTTGTATGGTATACATGTATAGATGTTGCTGCTGCATGGTATTTTAACTTTGTGTGTTTTAACAATTTCAACTATTTTATTGTAACTATTAAAACTTGACATTGTGGAGACTGAATGTCTTTTCATCTAGTTCCGAGTGTTTATATCTTTGCATATACTAATATCTTTGCATATACTAGATGTTACTGCAAGTTATTTTACTAAGTTTTGTATATGCTATTTACAAGTTATATGTGAAACTTACCCGAAGTGAAGGTTGGCAAAATTATCCCTGTGTAACAACAAGCCATTTCGGACTTGAGCAGGCTGAATAGGCTGGATGTGGTTTGTTTGGTTCATTTGGCTGATCCTCGAGGCCTACTATGCCTTGTTCGTCTGGCAGTTCCAAATTCCTCTCCTTGCACAGGTTGTATAGAGCAGCAGCAGCAGCATTGTTATGGCCTTAATTGTTAATTATGTTAATTGTTATGGCCTTACAAAACCCGTCCCACATTAAAAACATCACAGACATGTTGTATAGTAAGTACCCTATCACCTCGCAAGATTATTTCAATTATTAGAAAGAAGGTGCCATTCTTGACTTTCGCCCCTTCCTGTCCATACCTCCAGATAACAAAGCAGGGCCCATATTAGCAGAGGAGGAAAGAGGCAGTATTTTGGTTCTACTAAAGATCTATTTTAGATCTTTAGCCCCCTCCGCCCCCCCTCCCCCCAAAAAAAGGGGGGGAAATAGGGCCAGACAACTCTGTTAATTGTTCATTATATTCGTTCAGCCCCTGACATGGAGTACTCTCCCTACCTTGCCAGCTGCCTCAGCCACAATAAAATCAGCTTACCCAGGGACGTGACTGCCAGGCCGGAGGCGGCGGCCTATCTTCTCCATTAATGCACGCTTTCTGGCACTCGTTTTCACGTAACCTATCTGGGTGGCTGCTGCATTGTTTACATTCTCAGCAAACCTATCGTTCATCTCATCCACATCAATCAAATGTTCAATGTCCAGCTTCTCTCACTCAAGTCTATCTGAAAGTTCTTACAAGTGGCTCGGGATGGCTCAAGACGCTAGTCCTTTGGATCGGCTTCTCCTGCAGTAGACAAACAAAAGACAAACAGAAAAACAGGCAGTATCTTGTACCATAATTATCCACATTGTCTCTAAAAACTCCTTCACAACCTCAATCATTCTTTCATTCATCTCTACACAGTCCCAGCAGCAACAACATCTCTTCTTGTATTCTCCATTCTTAAATCCCTAAGTATGCTCTCTAATCTAGACATGATCCAATTTGTTTATAGTTATACAAGTGGAGTACCTTGACTATGGTATTATATCCTGTATCGTACCATACTTTTTGCCCCCTGAGTGCCGTGGAACAGGCGCCGCACTGCTGGATAGTGACAGTGCAGTTCTGAAATAGTAAGCCATGTAATCTGTGGTTTTCTGTGAAAGGTTACATTTTCTTATGCCGAGTAAGGGAAAGTAGTATATTTTTTGCGTGCTATATATTTTTTCTTACAAGTATTGGTAATTGAAACTCTTGATATAATCAACTACTTGGACAATTGTGCGCCTGGGCATTCATACTTTTGAATAAATATGACATGGTTAGCATAGCACAAGCGTTTCTGATCCTAGTCGCCTTTTCCTCTCTCTCAGCTGTAATGAGGGAAGGCCGAGCTTTTCAAGGACAGAGTGGGATGGGTAACTAATGACCACTTATAGTTAGCGAATTATGTAGCGGATCAACAGAGTTCGAAGCTCCGGAACATGGTTCGTAAAAGGTGTAATTATTGTGATGACAACTAGATATTGAGTTTAGGTTTCAGGTGTTCGATATCAATACTCCTGGGTGCACTATCTTTAAATACAAAAAAAAAAAAAAAAAAAAAAAAAAGAAAGAAGGCGAGAGTAAATGAATGGATGAAAACTTATATGAAATATTGGTATCACGGTATTGCGTGTTAACCCCTTCAGTACTGGGACGCATTTCCATATTTATTTTGTTTTTTATTTGTTGATTTTATACAACTTTAAAAACTCATGTGGGGATTAAGATAGTGCAGACTCTGGACATTAATCTTCTGGTCTCCATAAACCCTTCCTAATGTCTATAAAGTCATCTAATCACACCCCAAACTCCAAGTAAAAATGTGCCCCAGTACTGGAGGGGCTAAGTATAGTTGTGAGTTTGTGCCTACTCGTGCAACTGAGATGATCATAAAAGGATAGATTCGTGTATTTTTTACGTGTCGTATGTGTATCATGACTAGAAGGATGCAAGCTAAATTTGTTTTCTATGAAATTATAGCCGGTATTTCTGATCGTATGTATCTAACCATTATTATGAAAAGTCCTTAACTAATTTGCCTCATCATTGAAGGTAAATAAATTAGACGATATTAGAGTTGTAATGGCATTATTCTTAAATAACTCAGGAAAAAAAGGCGAATGATTAATCCCAATGCCTGTAAAGATTGGTTTTTGGAAAAATTGCAGTATATAACTGATTGATATAACGGCTTACTTTTATATCCGCCCCCCCTGCCCCCCAAAAAAGGATATATAAAAGCCTGTGTTTTCTATGTCGCATGCTTAGAATCTAAGTACAGAGTTTAAAAATTTAGGAATGTTTTGGTAATATTAAAAGACGAAAACGTGTCATCAGCACTAAGGTATTTACTTAACTGCTTACACATAGGTACACTTGGCCATATAATATAATGTGTTGTTAACCAAGAAGGGGGAGTCTTTAATTGCCACGTCTAATAGGCTTATGAATTGCTTTTTCATATAATTAAGGTAATTGTCATGATCTTTATATAATTAAGTCCACATTATTTGAGTAGTTTCATCAAGGGTAATATTCGTGAAATGTGATTTGTATCAAAACTTGCCATGATTGTTGCTGAGTTTTTAATATGTACATATTTGGGGGCGATATTGTAAAAATGTTCTAAAGTAAACTTATATGACAATAATTCTCTTCACCGTTGACACAACTTTTACTTATTTCTATGTTTTGACTTTTTTTGGGGGGTAACAATGTTAATGTTATAGCGTAATGATACCTTTTGAGAGAAGAAGAAAGTTTGCGAATAAATGAACCCCCCCCCCATACACACACAAACACACACCCCATTGTCAGAGTGAACCCAGAGAATAAGGAGTTAATGGTTCTCTTCTTTTGTTTTATGTGGTTTCAAGATTGACAGCCACCGTGGGGACGATACTTTTTTTGTTTTGTTTCTCATCTTGCCAAGCTTTGTTGTATGAGTTTTATTGTGAAACGTTTTGCTCCTTTGTGTTACCCCGCATCTCGGGCTCTGGCTAAGGCGGGGTGTGGTGCTTCAGCCTTGCTCAAACTAGAACTCATTGTCACGGGAACGCCCATACTACGGGCCGCTGCCGTCTTATTGAACAACACCACACAAACCTTTTCCTTTCCCTCGACAAGTAACAAAAGACTCAGAGTAAAAGGAATACAAAATATGCGAGGATGAAACTTCAGAAGAGGCGTGAGAGGAAGGCCGAAGAAGTGGAGGAGGAATACGAAAAAGCCGCGGCCATGATAAACAAAAACAGAAGCGCCTCTTTGGTGCGCCTGAGATAACCATCCCTCTGTGCCGTCCTGCGCCAGGGATAAACACCACGCGCAGCGAAAAACCTAAGTGACAATAAGCACCAGTGAGCGGAAAACGCACCTCGTCGGGAATCAAGAAATGGCAGGAATAATGGAAAATTGGGCCGAAAAACAGAGTCTGGGCGCGTCATAGAGAGAGGCGGAAGGCTCCCCTGATCCCTGGGCTCTGGGCGGCTCGAGCGGTAATCCCTCTCCTTCTCTGTGATTTTCTCGCTCGGGATAACGCGGCTCCGGCCTCCCAAATGGATAATGGACATGAATATGGATTGTTGGGGAGGGATACGGCTGGACAGAGGAGTCAGCTGTGAAAATGTCGCTGCAGGGAGAGGCCGCCGCCGTGCCGTCATGTCTGTGCTGAGCCACCCGCTGCTGAAGGGCTTGCCGGACCCTCCACGTTTTTCACTAGGATCCGGTGTTGGCACCAGTTTTCCTCGTTACTGACTCTTTCCACACAGCGACTCAGGGTTGAGTTGGGAGTCGTATTGGTGGTGTGGTGGGGCATGAAGGCATTCTTGGTCAATCTTCCCAGTAAACCACCCATAGCCGTTTCTGTGGACCTTTGAATTCATTCCCCCTTGTTTCAGTGGTCTCATTATGAACTCGTACCTTTCCAGTTACCGGGGCCACCTTTAAACTCATCCACCTCCAGTTTATGTGGCCTCGTTTGTTCAACCGTTCCATATTAATGTGGCCTCATTGTATATCACCCCTTTCCAATTATTGTGGCCACCTTGTAACTTATTCCTCTTCAGGTGCTGTGTCCACTTTTAAACTCGTTCATCTCCAGTTAATATGGCCTCATTAACTCTTTCGTCTCTTATTAGTGCGACCTCATTGTAATTTATCCGTTTTCAATTATTGTGATCACATTGTAACTTATTCTTCTCCAGTTACTGTGGAAACATTGTAACTCATGACAGACTCCCGCACAGCGGTGCAGGGAAAACAATAATGAGGCGTATCAGGTGTCAGCACTGGCCAGGACTCATGTAGCTGGTTGTGTTGATGTTGAATGGTTGTATGCATCGGGATTATAATATACTGTGCGTCAAAAGGGATGCACAATAAGTTTGTACTAAACATCAATTGTTAAGGACTCACCAATGTATTGTTTTTAATTTTTTTATTTATATTGCTCTCGTTTACAAAAAGAAAATGAACAAACAAACAATGGTATTCATGTATTATATTGCATTCATATTTATCTAAGCTTATTTTGAATGTTTTTCGTATTTGTAGTTGGTTCTCAAGGTCTCATAGAAATGCATGGTTGGAAGCGGAAACGCGCTCTACATTCACTTGCAATGTACTTACCCTCTTCAGTACAGGGACGCCTTTTTATCGTGATTTTTTTTTTTTTTTTTTTTTTGGGGGGGGGTGTGAAAAGATTATTTTCTTGACATCAGAAAGTCTATGGAGGCAAGAAGATTAATGACCAGAGTCTTCATTGTCTTAATCTCTTCACAAGTTTCTAAAGCTGTATGAAATTGTCAAAAAGTAAACATAACAAATATGAAATGGCGTCATGATACTGAAGGGGCTAAGGCCCGTATCCAGAAACACGTTGCTCTCTCACTACATCTATTTTCCAAGGGTTTTCAACAATTTTTCTCGAATTAATAATGTAGAAATCTTCTCAAAATGCCTCTAGATTATAAAAAAACATCTTTGAAAAAACATGTAAATTTGAATAAAGTTTTTTGAAATATTGGAGATAGAGTATAGATGTGTTTGAGAATATAAGCTTGATAGTCTATGTTCGCAAGACGTAACTTGCTCTCGTGCCCACGCTCTTGAATCTTCCGAGTTTTCCACCATCTGGCTTCGACTTCAGAGTCACTCTCTAACTGAATTTTTCTGTGCTGTATATCTCTCACCTAACTCCTCTGACTATAGAAAATTCTTTGACTACCTAACTTCTAAAGTGGAGCACATTCTGACTCCCTTTTGCAGACATCTCCATTCTTGGAGACTTCAATGTTCACCTGCTTTGGCTTTCCTCTTCCTTCACTGACAATCCTGGTGAACTTGCCTATAACTTTGCTATCCTACATGGCCAAGTCTGGCACAAACCTTTAATTTCCAAACTACGGCTTCTATCCTTCTCTCTACAACTTCATCTCAAATTTCCTTTCTGATTGTTCTATTGCAGCTGTGGTAAACGGTCACTGTTCTTCCCCTAAATCTATTGACAGTGGTGTTCCTCAAGGATCTGTTCTATCACCCACTCTCCTCCTATTATTCATCAATGATCTTCTAAACCAATCTTCTTGCCCTATCCACTCCTATGCTGATGATACCACCTTGCACTTTACGTCTTTCCATAGACGACCAACCCTTCAGGAAGTACACAGCTCACGCAGAGAAGCCTCAGAACGCCTAACTTCTCATCTCTCTAAAATTTCTGATTGGGGCAGAGCAAACTTAGTGTTGTTCAATGTCTCAAAAACTCAGTTCCTCCACCTATCACCTCGACACAACCTTCTAAATAACTTTCCCCTCTTCTTCTTCAAAGACGCTCAACTGTCGCCTTCTCCCACACTGAGCATTCTCGGTCTATCCTTTACTTATAATCTAAACTGGAAACTTCATATCTCACCTCTAGCTAAAACAGCTTCTATGAAGTTATGTGTTCTGAGCCGTCTCCGCCAGTTTTACTCACCTCCCCAACTGCTAACTCTATACAGGGGCCTCATCCGTCCATGTATGGAGTATGCTTCACATGTTTGGGGAGGCTCCACTCATACAGCTCTATTGAACAGGGTGGAATCAAAAGTTTTTCGTCTTATCAACTCTTCCTCTCTGACTGACTGTCTTCAGCCTCTTTCTCTTGCTCTCTTTTACCGCTATTTTCATGCTAATTGCTCTTCTGATCTCGCTAACTGCATGCCTCCTCTGCTCCGGTGGCCTCGCTGCACAAGACTTGCCTCTTCCTCTCTCCCCTTTTCTGTCCACCTCTCTAATGCAAGAGTTAACCAGTATTCTCAGTCTTTCATCCCTTTCTCAGGTTAACCCTAGAACTCTCTCCCTACTTTTGTATTTCCACCTGCCTGTGACTTGAACTCTTTCAAGAGAGACGTATCAAGATACTTATCCCATTCTTTTGGTTCACGAATCTGAACTTTCCCAGGGACCGGCACTTCAGTGGGATTTTTTGTTTAATTTTTGTCACCTTTGGCTGCCTCCCTTCTACATAAAAAAAGTATTATTCTGATCTTAAACTCTGGTGTACTGATATAATCTTTTTCTAAAACTTTACAGTTGCTAGATTCTTGGTAGATCATAAGAAGGATCACACAAAACAGTGAAATTTAGCGTAGCAGATTAATCAGTTAGGATCATCTATGACTGTTTATTACGTAGTTCACTGCGTCGGGATTTGATGTAAATGTTTGATTCCCTTCAGTTCAGAGTCAGATTTCTACCACGAGTTTGGGGGTATGGGAGACGGTTTTATTGACATCATGAAGGACCTATGGAGGTCAGACGATTAACTACCAGAGTCTGTACTATTTTCAATCCGCACATTAGTTTTGAAACTGTATATAATCGACGAATAATAATAAGCAAGATAGATATGAAAATGCCACCCAGTATTGAAGGGGTTTATTCCTATATCATTATCATCAATTAATCAGTGAACCATTGAAATTCATGTGGTTTCTTGGAACATATTGTATTGGTCCATTTTAACTCGAAATTAAGATACGTTTACACCGAAAATCTTACTTGACATAGCACACAACTCAATGGTTTTCGGGCAACTTGCGTGTATCTTGGTAAAACCAAGTAATCACAACCAAAATAGGACCGTAAGACAACCACTGCATTTAGATTGTTATTGTTAACGCATTGGGACACCTTTTCACCATGAGCTTTTGGTATGGCGGTCAAAAGGATAAAAGTCAGAGTCTGTTCTGTTTTAATCCCTCCATGAGTCTCTGAAGCTGTATAAAGTCTCCCATTATAAACCAGAATGAATATGAAAGCGCATCACCATATTGAAGGTATAACACTTCGACTGCGATTCAAACCAATTAACAACGTCAATAGCGATGTATGATATCTTTATTAGCGTCTGTTAGAAAATAATCCATAAAAAAAGATTATATATAGCAATTTCTGCCTCAGCCTAAAGGCTTTAGGTAACTATGGAACAAGTAAAGATGTCGTAGAGTGATCAGTTATTGAGGAAAGATGGGACAAAATTAATAACAGTTAAAAGGGTTAATATTCCAACACATGCTGCATATCTAACTGACAAGATAAACATGAAACAAAGAAGAAATACAATCACTTCACACAATCTAGATATACACCACCACACATGCCTGTATTTACGCTAAACATCACACTAATTACCAACATGTGCGACTCGCTGCTCTGCCAATAACCCGCATGTATTACCTCCAGCCGCAGGGCCCATATTAAAAGAGATTCTTAAGAACGTATTTTTTTCCATAGAAAAATTTCTAGTCATAGAATTCATCTTAACGTCTCGAAATTGATCTTGTTTTGAAGCTGCTGATGAGATAATGGGTAAAGGACAAGACTACTTTCCGAAGGTTAATATGGACTGTAAAACAAGAAATTCGTCTAAGCAAAAAAGATATATAGTTAAGAATCTCTGTTAATACAAGTCCTGACTATAATTAGTATGAATTGAGTTCTCTGTTTTTTTTATTTTTATTTTTTTTATTTTTTTTACTTTCAGATGAATTCGAGCAAGAAGTAACTAAAACAAGAAAATGACAAAAAATAAAGTGGATGAGTAAGAAAAGTGTTTGCAATGTGTTATTATTTTTTTCTGTTAATACGGACTAGACATTCTGACTAAGAATCTCCGGATATGGCAGTGAGGGACGTGCAAAGGCTGTGTGGTGTTGCTCTGGTGTTGTGGTGGTGTGAATTTCGTTGCCTTAATTACTTGTCCACATCCTGGTGGGGGCGTTTCTCTGTGCTGACCATGATACTCGTATGCATATCTTCATTTGCTCAGATAAACAAGAGTATTCAACAATATTCTGCTGGTTATCTGATCCTGTGTACGGAGTGTCCACTTGGCTCCGGAACTTGTCGCTGCCCACCACTGACTCCTTACTCACCCTCTATTTACATACTCATTCATCTTCTATTCCCTCCACACCAAAAGTTTGTAATCCAATTTTCATATTATTCTGTGAACTCTACTCACCTCCTCTTTACATAGTCAGTCATCTTCTCCTATTCCCTCCACAACTAATTTTTGTAATCTAAGCTTTTAAAATTTTTTTTTATTGTCAACTAAACTAAATCGTACGCATGTGAAGCAATAATTGGATGTAGTATTTCTTCTACCATGTATCATCGGGCATCCGCACTTGGTAACGGCTCCCCAGTGGGTACTCTTTCAGATAATAACTCTTCATTAGATGGTCTCCTTTAACCCATCACTGCTATTTGCCCCATTTTTCCTTAATAACTGATCATCCTACGACATTTTTACTTGTTCCATAGTCAAATAATATCCCTAAAGCGAGTAGAAATGGCAAAAATATAGTTTTTTTTTCATGCTAATAAAGATCCCATGCATTCCTATTGAGGTTGTTAACTATCTCATAAAAAGTAGTAGTAGTAGTAGTAGTAGTAGTAGTAGTAGTAGTAGTAGTAGTAGTAGTAGTAGTAGTAGTAGTAGTTAGCTGCTGCTGCTGCTGCTGCTGCTGCTGTTCCTGCTGCTGCTGTTCCTGCTGCTGCTGCTGCTGTTCCTGCTGCTGCTGCTGCTGTTCCTGCTGCTGCTGTTGCTGCAGTATTATTAATGTCGTAGTATTAGTATTTACTATAATAAGAACAGTAATAATAATGATACTAATAATGATAAAAATAATGGTAATAATAATAATGATAATGATTATGATAATAATAATGAGAATAATGATGATGATAATAATGATGATGATGATGATGATAATAACAACAATAATAATAATAATAATAATAATAATAATAATAATAATAATAATAATAATAATAATAATAATAATTAATAAAAAAATAATAATAACAACAACAACAACAACAACAATAACAATAATAATAATAATAATAATAATAATAATAATAATAATAATAATAATAATAATAATAATAACAATAATAATAACAATAATATTAATGATAAAATAAAGTTCACTCATTTTAGTACAGAAGTGGTACAGTGGGCAAAAGGGGAGAAAGACGGACAGGTATAGCAAGCACTCCACATCACACAAAAAACGTTTTGTACCCGATCAGCATCACCCCCACCACCATCAGGCCCTCACCACACACCTCACCACCATCAGGCCCTCACCACACACCTCACCACCATCAGGCCCTCACCACACACCTCTCCACCACGCTGATGAATGACCGCCGCTCGCCAATTGTCTTGAAATAAATACTCAAACACAATTACTCTATCATTACTGACAAGGAAATATCGTTCTCCGACCCATCCGGCTTATTTTGTCCGTTGTCATGGCAACGTCTAAGTGTCGGAGGAGGAGGAGGAGGAGGAGGAGCCGCATTTGGTGTATATTGAATGTTGGAGTATCTACACTTTTCCCTATAGAGGCAGATTGCTGTTCTAGAGGGGCTGTGTTTATTGAAGAGAGAGAGAGAGAGAGAGAGAGAGAGAGAGAGAGAGAGAGAGAGAGAGAGAGAGAGAGAGAGAGAGAGAGAGAGAGAGA
>CM035195.1:1660973-1674928 GCA_020233015.1 Callinectes sapidus | reverse complement strand
AACTTCATCTCAAGTTTCCTTTCTGATCGTACTATTACTGCTGTGGTAGACGGTCACTGTTCTTCCCTAAATCTATTAACAGTGGTGTTCCTCACTCTCTTCCTATTATTCAGCAATGGTCTTCTAAACCAAATTTCTTGCCCTATCCACTCCTATGCTGATGATATCACTATGCACTTTTCTACGTCTTTCCATAGACGACCAGCCTTCAGGGCAGGGAAGCCTCAGAACGCCTAACTTCTGATCTCTTTAAATTTTGTGATTGGGGCAAAGCAAACTTAGTATTGTTCAAAAACTCAATTCCTCCACCTATTAACTCGACACAACCTTCAAAATAACTATCCCCTTTTCTTAAATGACACTCAACTGTCCCCTTCTTCTACTAAACATTCTCGGATAATCCTTTACTTATAATCTAAACTGGAAACTTCACTTTTTTTTTTTTTTATATATAGCTAAAACAGCTTCTATGAAGTTAGGTGTTCTGTGCTGGCGACTCCGTCAGTTTTTCTCAGCTCACCAACTGCTAACTCTATACAGGGACCTCATCCGTCCATGTATGGAGTATGCTTCACATGTCTGGGAAGGCTCCACTCATACAGCTCTATTGAACAGGGTGGAATCAAAAGCTTTTCGTCTTATCAACTCTTTCCCGCTGACTGACTGTCTTCAGCCTCTTTCTCATCGCAGCAATGTTGCCTCTCTTGCTTTCTTCTTTTACTGCTATTTTCAAACTAACTGTTGTTCTGATCTTGCTGACTGCATACCCCTTCCTACTCCCATAGCCTCGCTGCATAAGACTTGCTTCTTCCTCTCACCCCTAATCTGTCCACCTCTCTAATGTAAGAGTTAACCAGTATCCTCAATCTTTCATCCCTTTCTCTGGTAAACTCTGAAACTCTCTCCCTGCTTTTGTATTTCCCTCTGCATATGACTTGAACTCTTTGAAGAGGGAGGTATCAACACACTTATCCCATTATTTTGGCTGATGAATCAGAAATTTCACAGGAACCAGCACTTCAGTGAGCTGTTTTGTTTAATTTTTGTTGCCTTTGGCCGCCTCCCATCTACATACAAAAATAAATAAAAATAAAATAAAAATAACAAAAAATCAAATCAAATCAAATACCAAAAAAGTGTCACGATTACTTAGATATGCCATTGCAGCTATTTGCATGGCAATTTCTGTAGAACGAATTATTAACAGGTACAGTACTGTGAATCACATAAAACAGGTTTGTTAACGACCGATCAATCGCGATCGACTGGTTTGCCACCCCTGGTCTAGAGACTTCTATTAGACGTGCCTATGAAAATTGTCCATTCCATGGCATCATACTTGAGACCCATTAATTTCATCAGTTCAGCAATATTGTTACAGTAGATCAGTGAACATGCTTCATCGCACAATTGAAAAAAAAATTATAAATTATCTCTCGCCTTCCAAATACCAATAAAATATTGTTTCTCTCGAAGTCGATAACC
Organism: Callinectes sapidus; assembly: GCA_020233015.1. Lineage (NCBI taxonomy): Eukaryota > Metazoa > Arthropoda > Malacostraca > Decapoda > Portunidae > Callinectes > Callinectes sapidus. Next base: position 1,673,443 of record CM035195.1, on the reverse strand, counting down.
CAGCAGCAGGGCACACTCAATAGAAAGGATCAGGTTTCGAGTCATGTCGTTGGGTTCGGCTTGGGTCAATGATGAAAATAGAAACAAGAAGAAGAAGAACAACAACAACAACAACGACAACAACAACAACAACAACAACAACAACAACAACAACAACAACAACAACAACAACAACAATGATAATAATAATAAGAAGAATAATAATAACAACAATAATAATAACAATAATAATAATAATAATAATAATAATAATAATAATAATAATAATAATAATAATAATGATAATGATGATAATGATAATAATAATAATAATAATAATAATAATAATAATAATAATAATAATAATAATAATAATGATGATAATAATAACAACAACAACAACAACAACAACAACTAAAATAATAATGATAATAATAATAACAATACTACTACTACTATATACTACTACTACTACTACTACTACTACTACTACTACTACTACTACTACTACTACTACTACTACTACTACTACCACTACTACTACTACTACTACTACTACTACTACTACTACTACTACTGCTACTACTACTACTACTACTACTACTACTACTACTACTACTACTACTACTACTACTAAAATGATAACAATAATAAAAAGAGACGAAAGCAAACAATAAGAAATTCAATAACATCTAAACAAAAGATTGTCATTGAGCTACAAACGGAGACGTGAGAGGGGCAGCACCGTGTTCAGACTTCACTCTCACTACTCACTCTCAAATTTCTCATTGAACTATCTGATGTAATTGGAACGAAGAGATGAACATTTGTAAACAATAACATATAATATTGACATTGTGATAATCCATGACGCGCGGACGAAAAACATTGAAATCTTTATCATTTATATTATTCACTTTGCTTGAGGGGACACACACACACACACACACACACACTTTCCAGCTCTCGTCTTGAGCAGAAGCAGAAACCAGAGCTCCGTAGTTAAGAATAATACTATCTTGATTTCACTTTTGAATCTTGGTACAAAGCACTGCTGAAAACTGACAGTGAGATATTTCCCCTGTGAATTTGGTGTGAAAAATCAATAACATGGAACTGGAACACCTGAACACTTTACCTCAGTCCCAACAGGCAGCTTACAAAGGTGCCATTGATAATCTGGTGAGTCAGTTCAACGCTAGAATTGACAAACTAGAAGATAAATGCAACCACCTACAAAAAAAAGTGGAATTTACCCAACATGAAGTAGATGAGGTTGCTGGTGAAAAGAAGAGATTAATTAAGGAGAGGAAAGAAGATCAAGAACGGATTGATACCTTAATAAGGGATAATGATTCACTTAGAGCAAAAGTCATTAACCTAGAGAAGAGAGCAAACTATCAAGAGGACTATAATCGAAGGAACAACTTGAAAATCAGTGGTGTTGCCGAACGAGACTGTACCGAAACATGGGAACAAACTGCTGAGGTAGTGAAGATTCTGTTCGAAGACAAGCTTCAGTTACCGAAAATAAACCTCGAGCGTGTCTACAGGATGGGACAACATCAAGACGACAACCCCCGAACCATTGTGGCACATTTTTCCTCGTATGCAGACCGCGAGGCTGTGCTGAGAAACGTAAATAAGCTAAAAGGGACCGGCATATACATCAGTGAAGACCTCTGCTCGACCTCACAGGAAATTATAAGGGACCAGCCACCTCGTCTTCGGGAGGCAATGGTAGAGGGAGAAATTGCCTCCTCTCGACATACCAGACTGGTAGACAAGGGGAGAAACCTAGCATACGAAACGACTGAAACTCCACCCGAGGAGACTGCCGGACCTTCGAATGGCACAACACTGGTTTGCAATGAAGCTCGACCAACACCTTCCCAGGTGGTGAGTGTGGGAGGCGAAGGCACTGATAACACGCCGAGTGTGAGGAGAGGAGGGACATCCCATGGCTTAGATGGTGAGGACCAGGACAGCCAGACTCCGCGGAGTGATGTTGATCATATTCACCAGGCATCACAGGCGGCCACTGTGGGTGACTCAGGGACCCGGGCAGATCGCCTCACGGGAAGTACCACCACCACCAATACTGGCAAGGATAATGGTAAGGAGTATAATTATAGTATATAGTAAAGCTACAGAAATCGCCATGTTTGGATCACGATGACCAACAAACTCCTTTTCCATTCACTTGATGAAAATGTGTTACATAAAGTACTTATGGGTAACACAGCTGGATTTAGTATAGCAGACCTGGACCAATGTAAGTTTAATCCTTTTTATTTCCAATACAATAAATATGATGACATTGCTGTTAACTATTTCTTTAATAATATTAGAAATGTAAGTGTTCCACTATCTAAATTCTTAGATATACGTGAAGTTTTCTAGCGACAATGCAAACAGTTTCATAATCCTAACAATGAATATTAGCAGCATACCAACAAACTCAGGCTTTTGAATACTAAATTTTAGTTGAAAACACCATGAGTTATGATGTAATTGGTCTCACAGAAACTGGAGTAGCTGGTGGCATTGGTCCAGTTTATAACATTCCTAGTTACACGATGCACTGCAATCACCGCCACAAATGAGGAGTGGTATAGTGATGTACCGTCGTGTTTGAGGCCCGTACTTTAAATGGTGTTCAGGATGTGAGTATGTGTGAACCTTATCTTGAGTGTGTCTGCGTAGAGATTAGGTGTGGGAATGTTAAAAGTTTTTTGCATTGGTAGAGGGAGGTGGGATGATATGGACAACTTCACAAAGTACTAAGTTTAGAAAACACACACACACACACACACACACACACACACACACACACACACACACACACACACACACACACACACACACACACACACACACACACAAACACACACTTTCTAGCTCTCGTCTTGAGCAGAAGCAGGAGAATAATACTATCTTGATTTCACTTTTAAATCTTGGTACAAAGCACTGCTGAAAACTGAGTTATTTCCACTGTGAATTTGGTGTGAAAAATCAATAACATGGAACTGGTTATGGTGTTGTTTCGGGGTGTTATTTTCGAATTCCTCAGCTTTTGAAGGAAAATAATACAAAATGATAATTTTTAGGGGACCCAAAACAAAATGATGGTCCATTTTACTCCACAAACTAAACATGAAAAAACGAATCCTTATTTGCCTAAATCGCAGATAAAAAAAAAAAAACCTTTCTCGTCATTATGAAATCTTTTCATGATACTCATGAGTCCAATTTATGGGTACAAAACATACACAAAAACACAAGAAAACTTTTTTTCTCATCATCTGTTCCTGCACAACTTAATAATTACTAACTGTAGCTCTGCCTTGTATGAGGATGCTCTCTTCTTTCATACAGCTGTGTCCACCTTCGGCAAAGGAAGTATGTCCTGCTGTAGATTTCTTTGGTGACTGGAATATAAACTTACCAAAACAAAATGGTCAGGTATCTGATTTCCTTATACTAATATATACCTGTTCTATTTTGGCCGCCACCAAACCCACCAGAGTAGCAAACAATACCCCCACACTCATAGATCATAGTTGGTTCAATCTGGCAGAGTTGAATGTTGAAAATTACATAATATATAATGACATCTTCGAACACTTTTAAGTAATTTCCTTTTTTGAAAACACAACATCCAGAAATAACCATTAAGTGTGTGCGCGTGCGCAAGCGTGTGTATGTGCATGTTTGTGTATGTATTCATATGTGTATGTATTTATGTATGAGCATATGTATGTATTAGAAAATAACATTGCTTTGGGGACTGGACTTGTGTTAACCTTGTCTAATTTATTGCGTCTACTAACGAGTATACATTCCGCAGACCTTTCTACATAATATTTACTGTTGTATACTACTACGGCAATAAATGTTTGAACTTAAACGCACGCACACACACACACACACACACACACACACACACACACACACACACACACACACACACACACACACAGTTCCTTAGGCTTCCCAAAGTTCCGAGGTTTTCGTCTCTCTCTCTCTCTCTCTCTCTCTCTCTCTCTCTCTCTCTCTCTCTCTCTCTCTCTCTCTCTCTCTCTCTCTCTCTCTCTCTCTCTCTCTCTCTCTCTCTCTCTCTCTCATATGAGCTTAAATTCATCTGAGGTAAAAGAGCATGTAGCAGCACACTACTTCAGTCTGCCCTTAAATATACATTTTCTCACATTCTCTGTCTGTCTTGAGCGCAGACTATTTTCATTCTGTACATATCATTCCTTTATATATCATTTCATCCGTTCTACATACACATCATACACAAACCAACATACACATTAAAACACACATAAATATTCCTTTCAACCATCATCCATTCTTAACACTACACTCATCTTACTACTTACTTACTTACTTACTTACTTACTTACTTACTTACTTACTTCTCTGCTAGGAAATAATTGTAATTATTTGTTATTTGATGATGAGTTCCTTGATTTACACTTAAATTTGTTAGTTATGATGTATGCTGACGACACTGTTATTTTAGCCAATAGTGAAGAACAAATGCAAAATATTCTTAAGGCATTGGAATTATATTGTGAACAATGGAAGTTAGAGGTGAACAGCAGTAAAACAAAAGTTGTGGTATTTAGCAGAGGGAGAATAAATTATGACACTTATGATTTTATGTTCAGAGAAGAGAATTTGGAAACAATAAGTGAATACAAGTACCTCGGTATCACATTTAATTATAATGGGAGATTCAGAAATGGACAAATAGAATTAACAAAAAAGGCTACCAGGGCGATGTATTCACTCATTGGGAAATGTCGTAAATATGACCTACCGATTGATTTACAGCTTGAGCTGTTTAATACAATGGTAATGCCTATTATGACATATGCTTGTGAGATATGGGGTTATAGTGTTAATAGGGAGTTGAAACTGTTGCAAATGAAATTTTATAAACAAGTTTTACATGTTCATAGGAATACAAGTACCGATATTGTTTATGGTGAGTTGGGAGAATATCCCCTTGATGTCATTATTAACACCAGAATGTTAGGTTTTTGGTCAAGGTTAATAACTGGTAAAGCCACTAAATTAAGTATGATTATGTATCAAAATTTAGTATACCTAGACTCAACAAACAGATACTCATCTCCTTGGATATGTCATATAAGAAATATTTTGAACAGTTGTGGAATGTCAGGTATTTGGCTTAATCAACAGGTAGATAATATTGAATGGCAAAAAAAAGCAGTGGAAAGGAAATTAAAAGACCAGTGGATTTCAACATGGCATAGTAATATTTCGACAAAGGGAATTTGTAAGAGTTATAACATGTACAAAGAAATGTATGTTTTAGAAGATTACTTGTTGAGACTTGGAAAAAGTATCAGAATACCGCTAACAAAAATAAGAGCAAATAATAATAGATTACCTGTTGTGACAGGAAGATATAATAATGTAAATAGAGAAGAGAGATTGTGTACCAAATGTAGAGGTAATGTAGTTGGTGATGAATTTCATATTATGTTGGTATGTTCCAATGAAAATATTGTTGAACTACGGAACAGATTTATACCATTTTATTACAGAAATAATCCAACACTAAATAAATTCAATGTTTTGATGCAAAGCAAGAATGTCAATATTCTAACCAAGATGTCTTATTTTCTCAAAGCTATTTATAAAATATTTAGGTGATCCACCTACAATGTTGATTCAGGGTATTATTATTATTTTGTTATATTTGTTTTTTTTTACATAGAATCATAATTGAAGTGTTATGAGGAGCTGTGCTCCATACTTTGTTTACAAAGTCTGAGCATAATAAAATGATTCTGATTCTGATTCTGATTCTGATACACACATCTCACACCATAATCATATATAAGTAATGTATTACTAATGAAAATCTCTCTATATATATAAAGATATAAAGTGAATAAAGCAGAGAGTAACAAGAGTGGATTTCCTTCACCTTCACTAGAATAGCATTAGCGGACTCAACACGGCTGATATCACACATCGGTTTTGCTTATCCTACTCTCATATCCAGAAGGCATTAGCGGACTCAACACGGCTGAGATCACATCTCGGTTTTGCCTTCACAACAATTGGTGACTCCCGGAGTGACCTGTATTTCGGAGACAGAATCGAACGACGGCTACAGGACGTCTCTGCCTGTCCCTCCCCCGCCGCCGTTCGCCACTCCCTTCCCTTCTCTCCGTACAAGCGCCTCCCAACACGGCACCCCTCCAGGACCTCAGGACGTGCTGCACCTACGATCCTCCGCTCCATCCTCTCTGGGCCCCTGTTGGTACTACTCCTGCCAGCGCGCCCACCCCGCCCTCAGCAGCGTGTCCATCCCGCTGACACTACACCACCCACTTCTGCCGGTGGCCCTCCTGCCGGCACCCTGCACCCCACGGTGCCCTCCTCCCGCTGACCACTACCATACAGTGCCCAGGATTACTCTACAGTGCCCAGGATTACCAAACAGCGCCCAGGATTACCAAACAGTGCCCAGGATTACCAAACAGTGCCCAGGATTACCAAACAGTGCCCAGGATTACCAAACAGTGCCCAGGATTACTATACAGTGCCCAGGATTACCAGTGTGTGCATGGTTCTCGACACTACCGGCTGTGATTAACTTTTCACCGCCGTGGCTCCCAGTCAGCGACTACCCTACCGGTGCCTCTCCTCCCGTAAAGGACGCCCTTCTCGCCGCAGCCCACGCTTACACAGCAAGGCCGTCCTTAACGCGGCCAGCGGTGCACCACCACCTCAAGCCACCATGTCAAACGAAGAGCCTCCACAGGCCGCCCCTCTCCGCGCACCTGCCTTCACTCCGCACGACCCTACCATCTGGTTCACCATCCTTGAGGTGAATTTCAGAGCCCACAAGATTGCAAGCAGTCTTGCGCAGTTCAGCCACGCCTGCACCCCTCCTGCCGTCAGATGTGGTTTCCCAGGTTTCTGACGCGATCGCCAGCGCCTCCACCTCCAACACGCCCTACGAAGACCTCAAGAAGGCGGTCCTTGCCCGTCTTGAGTCCTCCGTCTCTGCACGTCTTCAGGCGTTACGATCAAAGGAGGAACTCGGGAACGAAAAACCGTCTGACCTCCTTGTCGTATGAAAAGACTTCTGGGTGACAAGTTCGATTCGTTTGACAGAACTCTATTCACCCATCTCTTCTATCAACGCTTGCCCCCTGCCCTGCAGCGCAACCTGTTCAGTGTAAAGGACAAGCTATCGCTGAACGACCTGGCGCAGCTCGCAGACGACTACATGGCATCCACTCCGGCTGAGCATCCTCCATCTGTCGCCACCGTCTCCTCTACCTCTGACACACAGCAGTTGGTACACCTCATAACCCAACTGACGCTGAAGGTGAACTCCTTGGAGGAACGACTCAGCGACACTCAGCGTTACCACCCCCCGCCACATCGGTCTCGCTCTCCACGACCCTATCGTCGCTCACGGTCTGGGTCCAGAGGTAGTCGCTCCCGCACGCCAGGTGTATACTACTACCACAACCGTTTCGGGAACGACGCAATAAAGTGCACCAAACCCTGATCCTTCAACGCTCCACCGTTAAACCAGACCGGCGGATGCTGATGGCGCATAGCATCCGCCAAATCACCTCGAAACTGCTCCACGTCCACGACCGTCTCACTGGTTTCAACTTCCTTGTCGATACTGGCGCAGAAGTTAGTGTCTTACCCGCCACACAGACCCAGAAGTTGCTAACCCCTACCACTCACCTCTACGCAGCCAACAACTCCAGGATCCCTGTCTTCCAGCGGCAGACGTTGACACTGGAACTCTCCCTCCGTCGGTCGTTCACCTGGACATTCTACGTGGCAGCAGTTTCCCAACCCATCCTCGGCGCCGATTTCCTGCAACACTTCAACCTCCTGGTTGACCTTGGAAGTCGCAAGCTCCTGGACCCTCTCACTTCACTCTGGACGCGAGGCAAGACTACACCCGGCGTTAGTACTGGATTCTCCACCATAAGTCGGGACAACCAGTTTGCGTCGCTGCTCTCGAGTTACCCGGCTCTCACGCAGCCGTACTCAGCCACTACGCCCATCAAGCATCACGTGACTCATTGCATTGACACATCTGGTCCGCCTGTCTTCGCTAAGGCCCGCCGCCTTGCACCTGAACGCTACAGACAGGTAAAAGAAGAATTTGAATCCCTTATGCAACAAGGCATTATTCGCCCCAGCTCCAGCAACTGGTCTTCAGCTCTCCACGTCGTCTCCAAGAAGAATGGCGACATCAGACCATGTGGAGACTACAGAGCCCTGAACTCCTGCACACAACTTGACCGCTATCCTGTGCCCAACATCCAGGAGTTCTCTCCACAACTTCATGGATCCACCATCTTCACGAGGATCGACCTTGTCAAGGCTTTTCACCAAATTCCCATCGAGCCTGCAGACATCCCGAAGACGGCCATCATCACACCCTTTGGCCTCTACGAATACACCAGGATGCCCTTCGGTCTGAAGAACTCTGCACAGACCTTCCAACGGTTTATGGATGAAGTATTGCGCGGTCTCCAGTTCTGCTTCACATATGTCGACGACATCCTCATCGCCAGTTCTGATGCTGACACACACCGGGCCCACCTCGAACAAGTCTTCACTCGCCTTCAGGACTACGGCATCCAAGTTAACGCCGACAAGTCACAGTTCGGCGTGTCCACAGTCGACTTTCTTGGCCACACAGTATCTACTTCTGGCATCACCCCCACCTCATCTCGCTGTAAAGCCATCCAGGAGTTCCCGAAGCCTACCACACAGCGCCAGCTGAAGCAGTTTCTGGGGATGCTCAACTATTATAATCGCTTCATCCCCCGCTGCGCACAGCTCCTCCAGCCTCTCTACTCCATGTTGAAGCCTGCCAAGAAAGGCCAGTCCATCACCCTGGACTGGACTTCCGAAGCTGTCGACGCCTTTCTCGCTGCAAGGACCGCACTCGCCGACGCCTCTTCCCTTGACTTCCCCACCCCAGACGCCGCCATCTCTATCGCCACCGACGCTTCTGACACCGGCATTGGGGCAGTCTTGCAACAGCACGTTCAAGGCGCGTGGAAGCCACTCGCTTTCTTTTCAAAGAAGCTCAAGAGTGCCGAGACTAAGTACAGCACTTATGACAGAGAACTCCTCGCCATCTACAAGGCAGTCAAACACTTCCGGTACTTCGTCGAAGGTCGCCCATTCAACATCTACACTGACCATAAACCACTAACCACCATCTTCAACAACAACAAGACATCCTATTCCCCAAGGCAACTACGTCACATTGACTACATCTCCCAGTTCACCACGGACCTCCGCTTCATCAAAGGCGACGACAACGCTCCCGCCGACGCCCTTTCCCGTAACATCTGCGCGACCTCCACCTCTCTCATCGACTACGCCGCAATTGCTGCTGACCAGGCCTCTGATCCTGAGTTGCAGCAGCTAAAGGAAAATGCCGCACTGTCCATGAAGAGGATCCAGCTCCCGGGAACACAAGTGCACCTTTACGCTGACGTCTCCACCGACACCTTCCGGCCATACCTACCGAAGAAACACCGTATCCCCTCTTCCGTCAGCTGCACGACCTTTCCCACCCTGGCATTCGGACTACGCAGCGGATGATGACCTCCAGGTTCATCTGGATGGGTATGAACAAGGATGTCAGGGAGTGGACACGCACCTGCGTCCCTTGCCAAGCCTCCAAGGTGACACGACACACACGTTCCCCTCCCGGAACATTCACACCAGTCTCTTCTCGGTTCGACCACGTACACATCGACCTGGTTGGACCTCTCCCATACTCTGATGGCAACCGCTACATCCTGACCTGTGTTGACCGCTTCACACGTTGGCCAGAGGCGACACCACTGGCTGACATCTCCACCGACACCGTCGCTCGCGCCTTCATCACCACATGGGTGTCCAGATTCGGTGTTCCCCTCAACCTCACCTCCGACCGTGGCAGCCAGTTTGAGTCCCGCGTGTGGGGCAAGGCCATGACCCTGCTGGGCATCCGACGGTTCAGGACTGCTAGTTACCATCCCCAGGCGAACGCTATGGTGGAGCGTTTCCACCGCCAGCTGAAGGCATCCATCATGGCCTCCAGACAGCCACGTGAGGAGTGGTGTGCCACCTTACCCCTCGTCCTCCTTGGCATTCGTGCCTCTCTGAAGCAGGACCTCCAACACTCCTCCGCAAAGCTGGTATACGGGACAAACCTCCGACTGCCTGGTGAGCTCCTCTGTAGCTCACCCCAAGACACTCCACCTTGCAGCATCCAGGATTTCGCCAGCAGCCTCCAACAGTCCATGGCAAGCCTGCAGCCCGTGCAACCTCGCACCTATCCCACAAAGACGTTCGTCAGCCAGGACCTCGAAGACTGCTCCCACGTCTTCGTCAGGGTTGACGCCGTCAAGCGGCCCCTTCAACAACCCTACGAAGGGCCCTTTGAAGTCCTGCGCCGGACCCGGAAGAACATCACAATCAATAAAAACGGCAGTGCCCATGTCATCGCCATCGACAGGATCAAGCCGGCCTACATACTCTCCCATGCTTCGGTAACACCATTCGCGGACCCTCCGGACACGCCTACTGAAACACCGCGCCAGAGAAAAGTCACGTTCCTCCTACCTCGTCACTGAGGGGGGAGTACTGTAGCAGCACACTACTTCAGTCTGCCCTTAAATATACATTTTCTCACATTCTCTGTCTGTCTTGAGCGCAGACTATTTCATTCTGTACATATCATTCCTTTATATATCATTTCATCCGTTCTACATACACATCATACACAAACCAACATACACATTAAAACACACATAAATATTCCTTTCAACCATCATCCATTCTTAACACTACACTCATCTTACACACATCTCACACCATAATCATATATAAGTAATGTATTACTAATGAAAATCTCTCTATATATACCAAAGATATAAAGTGAATAAAGCAGAGAGTAACAAGAGTGGATTTCCTTCACCTTCACTAGAATAGCATTAGCGGACTCAACACGGCTGATATCACACATCGGTTTTGCTTATCCTACTCTCATATCCAGAAGGCATTAGCGGACTCAACACGGCTGAGATCACATCTCGGTTTTGCCTTCACAACAAGCACCTGGCTGTCGTGGAGAGGAGAGGAACCAGACACTTGCGAGCGACTGTACACAAATTTTCCATATTTCATAATGGTAATGCCTTACAACTTTCCAAAGAAATGCGCTCAAAAATCTGTGTATGATTGAACATTATGTGGAGGAGCAGTTTCTTCTTCTCTTGCCTTCTTACCTATCATCAAGTCATTTACAGATTATTATGTCTAATTTCTATATAACTGTAAACACGCCCGAGCTAGTGATACAATTATAAAGCTTGCGAATTTCGTCTTTATATCTTTTTATTTTGTTTACAATTTTTTTCTTAAAATTAGAAGTGCACGTTTCCTCAAGACTCAAAGTTATCAATTTTCTTCCTTCAGTATAAATAGATCAATCAATCAATCAACTCCTGTGGCACCCTGAGGGATGCATAGGGCCTCAATGAATTCACGCCACCACCATCTATCCTGTGCCAACTCCCCCAAATCCTCCCAACACTCTTCACCAGCTTCTCGCCTCATTGTGCATCCCCGTCTCCTTCGGCCTTCCTCTCCCTCTTCTACCCTGCACTTGCCAACGGGTGTTCCCTGTACCTACAATCACTCCCTCCCTTCTGAAGACGTGTCCTAGCCATTTCCATCGAGACAATCTAACATATTCATCTACCGGTTGCACACCCGTAATTTCTCTCACTCTATCATTTGAAACCCTATCCCACCACTTAACTCCTAAAATCCTTCGCAAAGCCTTATTTTCGAAAACCACGAATTTCTTATCCGATGTTACTGTACTATACCACGATTCATGCCCATAAATCAAAAAGTTCTAACCATAGTTTTATAAATTCTTATTTTAGTGTGTACTGAAAACTTATTATTATTCCACACGGTTTTTAACATGCCCATCGCTTGATTCGCCTTTCTTAACCTTTCCTCAAACTCCACTTTTAACGATCCTTTCATAGACAAAAGCGTACCAAGATATTTAAACTTTTCTACTTGTTTCACACCTCTTCCCCCAATCACGCAAGCTCTTGGGTTAGCAATATTCATATTAATCATTTCCGTTTTTGCACAATTAATAATCAAGCCAACTTTTCCCCCCTCTCTCACTGTACAATCTAAGACCCTTTGCATCTCATCTGTTCCTTCTCTAATAAGCACAATGTCATCTGCATAATCCAATTCTGCTAATTTACGTCCATCTCCCCACCCAATTCCAGCATTATTTTCCTCTGCAACCCTCCTCATCACATAATAAGGACAAACAACAAAAGGGAAAGAATCCCTCCCTGAATCACACCCGACTTAACTTCAAAAGCCTCACTCAAGGACCAATCACTCATAACCTTACAAAACGT
>CM035195.1:1606195-1624298 GCA_020233015.1 Callinectes sapidus | reverse complement strand
ATCACCATCACCACCACCATCATAACTACCACCACCACCACCACCACCACCACCACCACCACCACCACTACCAACAACAACAAGAACAACAGTAAGGCAATATAAGCGAAGGAAACAAGCAGGCACAGGAAGATATATTTTTTTCCTGAAATATTTGCATTTTTTCTCGCCACTTCTCCCTGGAGTGTGTCTGGATGTGCTCGAGTGTGACAAGCGTCCCTGAAGTGTTTGTGGGGAAGCACAGTAACCGCAAAGGCGACTGTATGATAATGAAACAAATTAGCTAAACAAGAAGCTATTCATGACCGACTGGGATCGTAATGTATTTTACTTATCTTATTTCATTCATTTTTTTTTTTTTTTTTATCTAAGAGTGGTAATGGCTAAGGGGAACCAAAAGGAAGGAGTACCATCACGTCAAAGAAAGAAGGAAATATAAAAGAAGACAATCAATTTGAAACCATACAAAAAATAAAAGATGAACGATTGAGAAAACTTATTATCTCTTGCATTAGGGAGATGGACAGCATAGGAGTAACGGACTTGAGTATATTGACAATTACTTATGATGTATGAATCTGTGTTGTTGCAGAATTCAAACAAGTATAGGGATATTGAGTGTAACGGTAAATAAATGATCACTCACATTCTCGTGGTAACAAATGTACATGTAACGTACTAGATATCTTTTCTCGACTGTTTGTAAGGCCATTGTGGAAGATGCAAGTCTTTTTAAGAGTATTTTCATGTTTCTAGTGATACTTTTGAAAGACTGTTTCATCGGTGAAAGGAAAAAAATAATGAGAACCCAGCTAATCGTCTCCATAGTGTTTGAAAAATATGTTAATCATAACATACAACGTTAAATGGGTTTTGAAGGTTATTTTCATGATTCTTATGATAGTCTTAAAATCTGCATATCTGTGGAATTAAATAAAAGGGAGAGGGGCAGAAAATCAATTAATCGTCTCTATAGTCTGACAATAATCCTCAACAAAACTCAGAACATTACAGGGGTTTAGAAGTATATTTTCATGATTACATTGATAATTTTGTTGATTCTACACCACAAGTGAAAACGAAGTAACTCCGTAAGAGAACACAACAACAAATCATCTCAGTGGTCTTTTGGTATTATCCTCATGGCAATCCAGAGTTTGTCAGAATACAAACACTGACCTAAATCAAATTCACTTGTATGACGTCCGGTTTCATTCATATATTCTCTGCACAGGGCCGGGAGGAGGCAGTTCAGGCTGTAACTCTTCTTTACCTGACAGAGAAAAGGCACAACACGAGGAGTTCTGATCCTTCAGTCATGCAAGAGTGGAAGGTTAGGAATTTCATCTTCCATTAATGGAAGAGATCGTACAGGAGTAGAGGCTGAAACCATCATTATTAGTGTGTGTGTGTGTGTGTGTGTGTCCTACAGTACACCAGAAATGACCGGCTTCCACTGTAGGAAAAGGTATTTCTTAATGGGAAACCAGACATAATATTTAGACTAGCCTCTTCACCAACCTCACACTTACAACACCCGTCAGGCACACGCCCCATGCAGGTGGGCAGCACCTTCACGGAAGTGTAACACCTGTGAAGGAGGATATACAGCCACTACTATGACACACACGAGTCTGCGAGGACCAAAAGTAAAGGGTGAAGCGCTGGCGACCTTGAGAACTCATTGTGACAACACAGACTGAAGCGATGCCACATGCCTCCACTGCACTCCACACACTCCCACAACACAAACAGTCATACACACACCACCGCACCACCAAGGAACCAACAGCAGCAGGCAGTGTTCCCCCCATCCAAGTCCTTACCCAGTGCTGTTCTTTCAGTCTCGTTCAGGCAGTGACGACAGGGAGGGGAGGAGGAGAGCGTGAGTGTGACGCAACCTGGAAGCAGTGGCGGTGACGGTAGCGTAGTGGTCGGACATTCCCAGGGTTGAGTGGCATTACACTAACTCCTCCTGTGCGTGTGTGTGTTGGTGTGTTGCCGCGCTTCAGGTAGTCCAAAGAGGTAAGAGCTGTCAGATTATTCTCTGTGTGTGTGTGTGTGTGTGTGTGTGTGTGTGTGTGTAATAGTTTTAAAGGTGTTTTATAATATCTGTACATCTCTCATTATAATTACTATTACTCCTATCACTATTAACATTATCATTATTATTATTATTATTATTATTATTATTATTATTATTATTATTATTGTTATTATTATTATTATTATTATTATTATTATTATTATTATCGTTACTGTTGTTGCTGTTGGTATTATTATTATTATTATTATCATCATCATCATCATCATCATCATTATTATTATTATTATTATTATTACTATTATTATTATTATTATTATTATTATTATTATTATTATTATTATTATTATTATTATTATTATTATTATTGCTATTAGTAGTAGTAGCGGGTCTTGCCTGCAGGTGCAGAGTGGCCGGAGTGTGATGAGTCCGTTCCGCGTGCCCCAAGCATCACACATAATCACCTTGATAAGTTTCCCTACCTCTGTTTCATTCAATATGCCAAATTCCGATGTGTGGGTAGACGTCTTAAAACTCAGAACGTGCTCTGTTGGTTGTGATTATTCTTCCTGGCTTCCAATAACCGTCAACATTATTTAAAATTTAAATCATGGCCGTGGAACCCCTCCTTCCTGTATATATATATATATATATATATATATATATATATATATATATATATATATATAGATATATATATATATAGATATATATATATATATATATATATATATATATTCCTGTTCAGGTAGCAGTAATGAAGTGCGTGCGAGGTAACTAATAAAGATGTGATCTTGCTACCTAAAGTCCTCTAATATCACCACTCCCGTAATCACCGGCAGATGACTTGCCTTGCTGTGGACTTCGGCATAGACTGACCATGTGTGTGTGTGTGTGTGTGTGTGTGCGTGTGTGTGTGTGTGTGTGTGTTTGTGCGTGAGTCTTAGAATGAATGCCGCCAATATATGATGTATATATATCTATCTATATATATATATATATTATATATATATATTATATACTATATATATATATATATATATATATATATATATATATATATTAAAAGTAATACGCAGGATCGACGAAGAGGATACAAGGGCGATTTCAACGATTATTATGATAATGTAGGAAAATTAGGAAACTAACATTATATAGGTAAAGGGGAGGAGGACAAGGAAGAATACAATAAACAACTACACTAAGAGATATATATATGAAGTGTGATGAATGAATACTCATGAATCATAGTTGAAGACCAGCGTGAGGAAGAGGAGCAAGTCACACTAGAAACAATAGGCTAGAAGGTCAGGGAGAGGGAGGTAACGGTGTACATGATGATTGCAGGAAGTACAGACGTCATCACATATATGCCAGCAAAATGAGAGAGAAAAAAGATTATAAGAAGAATTAGTACCAAGAGAGAGAGAGAGAGAGAGAGAGAGAGAGAGAGAGAGAGAGAGAGAGAGAGAGAGAGAGAGAGAGAGATTGAGGATTTTCACTCTTAATTTCTTAATCCAATTATTTTGTGAATAAATGAAGAACATATATAGGAAATCATACAATAGTCTTAAATACTCATAAAGAAGAGTGTGACAGCCACTTTTTTTTTTTTTTTTTTTTGCGTGCAGTATTCTCTCTCTCTCTTCTCTCTCTCTCTCTCTCTCTCTCTCTCTCTCTCTCTCTCTCTCTCTCTCTCTCTCTCTCTCTCTCCATATTTCGTAAAAAAAAATTATCTCAGAAATCATTCTCTTTCTCTGTTTGGGTTGCCGGAGTGAAAGAAATCCTTAGTGATAAGATAAGTTTTTTATGGCTATCACTGCTTTATCTCGACGAGAGAGAGAGAGAGAGAGAGAGAGAGAGAGAGAGAGAGAGAGAGAGAGAGAGAGAGAGAGAGAGAGAGAGAGAGACGAGAGAGAGAGAGAGAGAGAGAGAGAGAGAGAGAGAGAGAGAGAGAGAGAGAGAGAGTGTGTGTGTGTGTGTGTGTGTGTGTGTGAATATGTGAAGTTTGAAGGTATTAATTGTCCCGACTCAATACAGTAGTTTCTAAATTAGCCTCTATTGAACCACCTTAAGTCAACACGACAGTAAACTTGACTCGTGTTGCTAACAATGAAGTTTATATGACCGGCGCTCACTAAGTCCTGCCTCACCAGATGACTGACTGTCAGTAGGCTTATCGTGAAGGCCCCGTCCCTCCCCCTTCCTTCCCCTTTGTTGTCTGATGAGAGAGGAAGGACTTGTAGAGGAGGACGGTAGATGTATTCTTTAGATCGTGGAGGTGAAAGACTACAGACTAACAGACGTGAAGTGATAGAAATGTTTCAGAAATTTGATTTAGGAAGGGATTAGGGAATTAAAGTAATGAAGATAATATAGATTATATGAAATCACAGTTTGTCATTCTTTCAGTTCGGAGAGGAATCTGTCACTTCGAAACAAAGACAATCGTCAGCTTGGCAGGGCTCCGCCCCTCACTGAGAGGGATGCGACAGCTGTCCAAGAACAAGACCCTGGTGGACGGAGAGGGCTTCCCACAAAGCATGGCAGTGACGAGTGTCGACGGCCGAGACAAGGAGAGCGGAGAGCTGATCACCACTAAAATACAATACTTAAGAAAACGCCACGATCTCCGCCTTTCACCTAGGATCGACTCCTTATTGTCCGCTGATCCGCTGTACCGTAGATTAGGCGAGGGACGAAAGTTCAGCGGCTTCAGAATACAGGAGTTCACCCGTGGGAGGGCTTGGGAGAGGCCATGGCTTGGAGGCAGCATAAGAAGCCTCGGACCACAGCTACAGACGTGCGTTCACATGAAGGGTGGTGCTCCAGTCCATTATACTATAAGACCTTTAGACCTGCATCACCCGTCCCTGGATGTGGTGAGGCGAGAAGATTACTCGGTGAGACAAGCCTTCCGTGTGCCTAAAGAGAGCCTCCCTAAAGCTTCCATAGAACAGCCCCTCAGGAACAAAAACACTATTTGTATCAACATCTGGGAGGAGTTCCTATTTGGAAAATCCATCTTCAATTCTCTCCCCGACCAAAGCAGGCCAGACAACGGCGATGGTGAGAAGGAAGAACAGCAGGAGGCAGAGGAAGAGGAGCTAGAGGAAGGAATAATCAATTATATTCGGAGATCCCTCGGTCAGCTTTTACCAAAATTCGTTATCGACTTGTTGGTGTACACCGCCTACTTCCTGGTATTTTTTGCCTCATGTGTGGGTTACAACATGTTCTGTGAGCTGGGCTGCTACATCTTGCTTGCCCAGCACCTCAAGATTCACGAAAAGGCCTACGAAAAGAAACTAGACGTGGAGTTTACCGGCAGCATCTTCCAGGGCCCCTTGTATGCCCTGACGAGGAACTGGTGTGAGCACTGCAATGAGCGAGACCGCGGCCTGGTGATTATGAGGCTGATGAGCAAGATGAAGGCGGACATCGTGCCGGCTGCCAGCACGGCCACTACGTCTCAACAGGACACCACTAAAGACCCTCCTTGACCACCACCGCGACAGATATGATAGGAGCGAATGCACGGAGTCAAAAGAGTGCCGAACAATGCCAAATGAGGATTGAAGTTATGGCAATGACACAGTGATGTACGAAAGATGATTATGAATAGAAATATTATAGAAGTGGACAAATAGTTGTGGCATTAGAGTGGGAAAGCTACGTTGCTGACGAGACTACCAGCATCGTCTTTCTTCAGGACTTACAGGAACACGTCATTCGTTATACTTCGAGATTAATTTTACGATGATGATAGATATTATTATTATTATTATTATTATTATTATTATTATTATTATTATTATTATTATTATTATTACTATTATTATCATTAGTAGTAGTAGTAGTAGTAGTAGTAGTAGTAGTAGTAGTAGTAGTATAGTAGCAATAGTAGTAGTAGTAGTAGTAGTAGTAGTAGTAGTAGTAGTAGTAGTAGCAGTAGTAGTAATAGCAGTAGTAACAGTAGTAGTAGTGTTTTTGTTGTCATCATCATCACTATTACTACATTTGTGCTTGCGTCCGGCACGCAAATACTATCGGGACTTGTATGTACATGTATGTACCGTTGACTGTTGATATAGAGTGCCGCCCCTGGAGGGTGTCCAGTCACTTGTGTGCAGTCCAAGAAAACAAATTCTTCAAACGTCTTGGTGTTTATTTCGATCACTCTTTTACAGGCTGCAATGGAATTTGATTAAGATTTTCTAGGACCCTATTTGTTTGAAATCTGGTGGTGATTTAACAAATATTCTAGGATGTTTAAGAAAGAGAAAAATATTTGTGAGATCTCAGACGCCTCAAGGAAGTCCTAATGAGATAGGAACGAGTACACAGGTCTTGGAATAGTACAGTATTGTACCTGCAACACTGAAGCGACTTGACCACCACCACTATTAAGCAACATTCCAACAGGTGCACCCCATGGCAGAGCAAAACAGCAGGAGTGCAGTAATAAACTCCCTTCATCCACGCCCTATATTCAACTTTTTACCATGTCATAGATATTATTGGTCTAGTTTTCATTAATGTTTTCCCCAATGAAAGTGACGAATACTTGTTTAAATATCCATAGAAACATAACAGCTTTGAAAATCTTAGCATTTTCCACTAGTTT
This sequence comes from Callinectes sapidus, assembly GCA_020233015.1. Classification (NCBI taxonomy): domain Eukaryota; kingdom Metazoa; phylum Arthropoda; class Malacostraca; order Decapoda; family Portunidae; genus Callinectes; species Callinectes sapidus. Next base: position 1,617,627 of record CM035195.1, on the reverse strand, counting down.
GTTAAGAAATATACGAGTATAGAGTATTCACACGTGCGTTATTGCATTCCACAGTGTCACCAGGGTTGTGTAAATAAATGTAGGGAAAACCCTATGCACAAGCTAAAGATACTATTAGAGTCTATCTCTGCATAATACACGACAGACGTTTGCAAGCTTTTGTAATGATGATTGTCATGGTCACGGACGCAATAAGGAGAGAGAGAGAGAGAGAGAGAGAGAGAGAGAGAGAGAGAGAGAGAGAGAGAGAGAGAGAGAGAGAGAGAGAGAGAGAGAGAGAGAGAGAGAGAGTCAGTCGTATATAAGATTATCTAATGAACTAAATATTTATGGTGTTGGTGGTAAGTGACATCATGGAAGCTGACAACGTATTGCATCATACCTAAATGAATTTCGTTATTCATATTATTATAGACAATCATCAAATATATTCTGTGTAATTTCTATTGGATCAAGTTAAGTAATCTACCTAGATGAAATAGAAATGACATATACTTGGTAGCACACATAGATTAACTACAGAAACACTGTGATGACAAGCGTGATGAGGACGAACACGCCGAGCGCCGAAAGTTAAGCGGGCGGACTGGAGAATATACATTAACAAAATGAGATAGAGAACTAAATCAATGAAATAAAATGTTAGATAAAAACATATGAAAAAACATAGAGACCGGAAAAAGGGCTCCAGATAATGACAAAAATACCGAAATGGGAGGTTCACGTTGATGGTGAGCCGAGACAGCCTTGGAGCCGAGAAGGACATAAACACAGCCCAGTGAGTGAGCTAACTTGACGAGGGACAAACCTTGAAATCAATACGGAAAAACATTTTAAACCCACAAAAACACGAACTTTGCGTAATAGATACAGGATGATGACGCACTGAGGACCAGGCTGAAGCAGTGAATATGGTGAAATAAGGGGAAGAAGGCCGAGAACAGCGTCTTCCCACCTGTCAGCTGGGCCGGTGTCACGTGGGTAGTGGTGGTGGTGTTTGTGTTTGCGCCATGTGGGAGTGAGTTCCATTACCTGTGTGCCCGGCAAGGACCGCTAGCCACGCCTGTTGGTTGTAGAAGTCTAGAGTTCAAGTTAGTATGGTGCCAGTGTGCTAATTACCTCACAAATTCTACTACAGTTGTCAGGGCCAAGGCTAGGGTTGCCATACTTCCGGATTTTTCCGGGATATGTCCGAAATTCACCTGACAAAATTTGCATTCGGGTGAATTTCTGAAAATCTCATATGTCCACATATTCAGCTTTCATCAATACCTGTTAGTTGAAATGATAGGGGAGAGGGAAGGGCAGGGGCTCATGTCTGGTCTACATCAAGAAAAATGCTTAGATGTCCTTTGGAGTGGATGGTTATTGTTCCCACCATTCCCTATGTCACCTTACATCACACACCAGTTGTTGGTAAATTTTTACTTTTACACCAGTCTCAATTTCAGACGAAACTATTTTTCCCTAGTAGATTTCAGTGTGTTTGGAATGAATCTGCTTGTTGTTTTCTTCGCAAATCAATATTTTTTTGGGGGAGGGGCCCCATTTCCCCAACCCCAAAACTAATGATATGCAACAAAAACAACAGGCAGATCAGTTCAAAACGGTATCCGGTCAGTTCGCCCACGCCAAAAGGTCGTTTCACACAAAGTTATTTCACCCACTCTGTGAAGTCTGTTCGCCCACACCAAAAGGTCATTTCACCCACAGCATATAAATACGAAACAAAACTACTAATAATAATACTGCTACCAGACGTTGCCAGGCATGTGAGCTAAAAAAAAAAAAAAAACGGACACTCATCCCAAAAAAAGACAAAAAAGGACAAACATATATATTAATTTCCTTCTCGTTCCTACACTCACACTTAAATGGACCAGTGAGTTAATATGCTTTAGCTACATGTCTGTTCACATTTAAATGTACCAGTCAGCTAATATGTTTTAGTTATATGCATTTTATATGAACCCTCACTGTATAATTTTTTAATTTTAAAATTAAGACATAACATTTTCCATACATTTTATTCATTGACCAGTGAGCTAATATGCTTTAGTTACATGCATTTTATATGAACCCTCACTGTATTTTTTTACTTTTAGAATTAAGAGGTAACATTTTCCATACATTTTATTCATTGCATGATTCACTTAGGTTTTAAAAGTTTTTAATACATGATTTCTGCATTGAATTGTACTTGTGGGCGAACTGACTCGAGTGTGGGCGAACTGACTCTTGAGTTTGGGCGAACTGACTCTTGAGTGTGGACGAACTGACTTGTGGGCGAAATGACCGTAAACCGTTCAAAACAGACCGAAATCTACCAGGGAAAGATAGTTTCTTCCTCGCCAATGAGAGACAACAAATACTGATGATGCTCACCAACGGAGCAAGTTTCAGTCTCACCTGTACTCCCAAAATCACTATAACGTTAAAATTCCATAATCTGCGAACTTAAGTAGTTCACCATGCTACTGAATCTGGACTTTCCAGGGACCGGCATTACAGTGGGCCTTTTTGTTTTATTTTTGTTGCCCTTGGCCGACTCCCTTCTACATTAAGGAAAAAAAATACGGTTCCAAATGAAGTAAGTAACTTCATCTTTACGATGGAACTACTATCTATGGCCAGCAACACTCTAAGCTAACACGTTACAAGAACTAAACATAACCTGGTGGGGGTCAAATCTAGCCTTGGGGTGCTCTAACTGAACCTTGCTGGCTCTAACTGAACCCTGAGGGCTCTACATATTAGCTAAAAGTCGTTGTTACCTTATTGGACATAAGCGTGTAATGCACGCAATGTATTGATTTTCAAAGGCATCAATATGAGTTACACAATAGAGAAGCAGGCCAAAAAACTGCATAGATGTGAAGTACTGTGAGTATACTACTACAATATGCAGTTATGCCATGTGCTGCTAACAAGAACTGATACTAAACATTAACTGGTAATGCTAGATTACATAAGGACATAAGAAAAAGAGGGAAGCTGCAAGAGGCCATTAGATCTATTTGTGGCAGTCCCTATGTGAACACATCTGCCTATTTCCACCTATCATCCTCATCCATAAATTTGTCCTATCTTCCTTTAAAACTTTAGATAGTGTTCTTAAGGATAGACCACTGATTTTAGGAGATTTTCTGTAGTATCAAAGATGGTGCCCATCATAACAGCAGTAGCAATAACTGCCACTTATTTCTTGTGGCATGTAATGGGTTACATTTGTTGATATTTTAACTTTCCCAACCCGAGAACATTGCTTTTTCAGTCCCCATGTTTGTTGAGTTTTAAGAGATAAAACCTTAGTTAATTAAATAGAGTTGTGTTTCTTGTCTTATTACTGGCTCTGTGAATTTTTAAGATACTCAGAAAATGTGTCCCTTTGTCAAAAAATGCTAATACTGAAAATCTAGTGTTATGACGGGGGAAAACTAAAATTATGTTTATATTTTGGAAGTAGTGTTTTCCAAACAGTTATTTGAACTAGGTGAAACTTATCTATTTAGGTGGTTATCGTCACACCACTGGGAACTTTGAAGAAAATAAATGCAAGACTTAAAAAGATAATCAACAAAACTGCTGTAGTGACTCATGATGGATAGCTGAAGCAAAGACAGTATGTTTTTTGTCAGATGACCCAGACCACAGTGAAGTCCTTCATAGTTTGCCTCATGACCTGGAGTCAAACAACAGGACATCATTTTAGGGTTTGGTAAATAGGTATGTCACTCAACTGTGATGAGTGTATCGAACCAGGATGATTGTTTTTCATTATATATATATATATATATATATATATATATATATATATATATATATATATATATATATATATATATATATATATATATATATATATCCAGACAACTTTTTATGTAAAAGCTTTTATTGTTTTCCATGCTATATTTTATTTTTTTAAGTGGAGACAATGATTTTTCCATAAAAACTTCTACAAGCATGTCTTGTTACATTACCATTCATTTAAAAAAATCAGATTTTCACATAAACTATCACTATTTGCAAAGGTCATCTGATATCAAGTTGAAAAATTGAATTTTTTTTCTGTAAAGGAAAGGAATTCCAGAAGTTAATAGTTTATAAATTGATTTTCTTTGTCCCATCTTACTTTTAGGTTATTATAACAACATTTACATTATTTAGCATATGTTTTGTCAGCAGATAAAACAGCCATGAGGCGAATGAAGATTCGGGCCAAACCCAATTTTGGCGGAGGAGGAGGAGCACCACGGACTAGTTCAGGCCCTGGACGGGGCAGTGCAGCACCGGGGGAGGCCCAGACCAGCAAGGCTCAGGTGTGTACAGGACAATATCTATTGGTTAAAGTAAATTGTGGTTGAATTTTATTTATTGCAGGGTTTCTTTTTAAGTCATGCTGATGTTTCTGCAATAAGCTTTTTGAGTCTTTACTCCAAGAGATATGATCACTAATTATTTTGACTTCCCACAGTTTGTCTGATTGCATTTGGTAAACATAGGCTGAGAAACATAAGACAAAGAAAGACTTACAAAATGCATTGGCAAGCTTGTTATTTATACTTTAAAAAAAAATTGAATGAATAACATGAAAAAAATAAGACTATAATTTTGAAAAGTATGTATATTTTCTTTCCCACTTCTCAGTATACTCATCTTAACAATGTCCATTGTCTGTTATTTCAACTCATAATTGCATTATTTTTTTCCATAATTAAATTCATCAATTATTTTTAACACTAATATTACCTACAAAATAAATTTTGTTGTACATAACTCTGTGCTATCACAATTTCCAGATAACTTTATCACCCAGTGAAGAAGCTGATGTGTCTGCAACAGATACTGTCAAGTGTCTAGATGGGAATGTAGAGCAAACTTCTGGAACTCAAAACACAAGTAGTGATGTTTCAGGTGTCACTCTTCAAGAGAATGCCAATAAGTCTCCTGCCAATGTTACTACCTCATCACCTTCCCAGGTGCATGCTACACAGCTCAGTCCAACAAGTGTACAAGGGATAAAGCCATTTGATGTCTCTAATAGTGGCAAGGAGCTTCAACAAGTAGTTACAGACAATGCATCTGAATCAGGTGTTGCAGTCTCACCTGAAACAGAAATTAGTGTGATTCCTGAGCCATCAGAATCTCATGCCATTCCAGTGCCAACGCCAAAACCCGATCCATTACTAGTGTCACAGGAACGTTCTGGTGCCACAACTTTCCAGGTAATTTCTGAGTCTATAGCACAAAGCCATGCTGATAAGTCAGTGGATGTACCTTCCAGTGCTGCATCACCTGTAAGTGACATATACAGTAATGTTTCCAGAGAGACTCCACAAGATTCAGATGGGAAGTCCACATTATGCATGAGGAGGAAGAAGTTGAAGGTTAAGCCAATGCTGGGCAGTGTAAGGAAGGGTAGTGTAATTGATAAAGTGAAGGTGAAAGCTTCTGACATTAACACAAGTGCATCAAGTGTGAAAAGTGAGTGTGTTGATGTGCAGCCTTCAGGAAGTCAAACTAATACTGAAGAAAATGTAAGTAGTCCAGAGAATGCAGAAAATGATAATCTAAATCAGAACATCCAAGGAAAAGCTAATATTGATGCTGGTGCAGGTCAGGTTTCTGAAATCTGTGATCAAAAGCCATCAGAGAAAGCATATGCTTATGCAGAAACAAAGGTTACATTAGAGTCTTCTGAGGTCAGTGAAGTACTGGTATGCCCTACTGAAAAGGAAATCATACCAATAAGACAGGAAGTGGAAATCAAAGATGCTTCACCAGAGAGAACATGTGAGGTCATGGAGGTGGAGGTGGTCAAGGAAAACACAAACACCAATGTTGTTGTGAATGAAACCCCAGCTGCTGTAGGAAATAATGTGGCTTCCAAGGCTACTTCTAACACTGGTGCCTCAATGGCTGGTTGTAAGAGACGGGCAAGAATTTGTGCTAAGCCCACTTTGATAACAAAAAAGAAAAGGGAAGATAATAAAGGCACTGTAGTTAAGCCAACAACAACAGCAACAACAGCAGATGAACAGCTGACAAATGCATCACCTCAGGTAAGTGTTGCAAGAGGATGCAGCAGTGAAGAATCTGACACTGCTGCACTGAAACCAAATATTGAAATCAGTGAAAGTCATCATATAGAGGAATGTAAATCAAAACCCATTATTACTTCCTTCAAGAAAGAAGTGAAATTTGCTGAAATTGAATTGAACAAGAAACACAGTCATTACTCAAATATAAGTGACAATAGTAAAGATAACAAAGAGCCAGAGGAAGCCCAGAAAGTGAAAAAGGAAGGAATTCATGAAAATGTTGATAGTCCTCTCCATAGCAACCTTAAGTCACCCAGGAAAAAGAAACTCAGTCAAAATAAAGAAATAGATCCTGAGGTGGAAGTACTTGATGTTAATACCAGTGTAGAAAAACAAGGGAAAAAGAAATTAAAGCAAGATAAATGTGAAGAAGTGGTGAACAGTGATGATAGCACAGGCGACAAGGAAAATGCATCCTCAGCAGTCACTGAACTGCCCAAGCAGGAGAGAGTTGTCAAGGATAACTGCTCTGGTATCACACAGAAACCCCAAACAAAATCTCCTGTCAATAATTCCAAGTTATTTGGAAAGTTTGAGAGAAAACACAAGTTTGAAGATGATGGAGAATCTCCTGATAAGAAAAAAAAGCAAATTTTCCGAGCAAGAAAAGATGAGTTCAGAAAGAAGATGTCTGAAGGAGCTATTGAACGTAGCAAAATGACCATGTTTGACCTCATTTATTGGAACCCAGCCAGCAATCCCATGCCAGGCCGCACAACTCCCACAAAAGGGTCCTCCGGCAGGGGCGACACAGACAGCGTCACTTCAGAAACAGCAGAGGAGCAGCAGGTTGATGACTTGGGACTTGACCCGGCAGACCCTGAGCCCCAGTCACGTCCAGCATCCCCAGAGGTAGTGAGTGTAAGTGTGCCAACTCCAGAGAAGCCTGATGAAGACAACAAAGATTCAGCAGAGGAGGAAAATGATGCTGCTGAGGATACAGACACCAAAGAAGAGGAAGCATCAGGAGAGAAGGATATATTTGCTCCCAGGGTAAAAATTGGGCCCAATGGGGAGATCATGGTAGATGAGCAGAGCATCAAAATCCAGACCACAGCTGCAAAGAACCGAGATGAAGTGCTGAGCAAGGCAGTTGTGGTAGAAGAGAGTGGAGATTCTTCCCATTATGGCAAGTGGAGTAAAAGGCGGAGGAGGTCATGTGAATGGACAGTGAAGGAAACGGCACTGTTTTACAAAGCACTCTCAACCGTTGGCACTGATTTCTCCCTCATGGAGACACTCATCAAGTGGAGAACCCGTGCAGAGCTCAAGACCAAGTTCAAGAAGGAGGAACGCAACAACAGGGAACTTGTGGACTTGGCACTCAATGACTCAACACAGTTTGATATGACTGTGTTTGAAGAAGAATCAGGTGTGTATGTGTGCATGACATATTTGACATACTTCATACTGTCACACATTGCTACACAAATATGAAAAACCATGTCTACAAGCCTCAGAAATACCTGTTTAGAGTTTTAACCCTAAAATATAATGTCTGACACATATTAAGCACATCTGAAATTCACTGTAGCACAATGGAAGCACCATATTACATTGGATAATATACTATGGATAGGTGGACAGCTGAGTTTTTTTCCTTTACAGCAAACATATTCCATTCTCAGTCTCCTTATGGTTTATTTGTTTTTAATTACATAAGCTTCATGGGCAAGTAATTTTGCTTAGAGTAATATATTCTTTGATTCTATTTAGTTCCTTACCAGAGCTCTTCAAATGTTGCATAATTTTCAACATTCTCCAACCCCTAGCACTTAACAAACACTTTTCATTAACTGTCTGGTCTGATATTATTAATATATGAAAGGAAAGCAATAGATAGATCTACTTTAGTATGTAATCTGCATCTGGCCATGGATGCATTTTTTGTAACCATATTCGTTTTGATCCCAGATTATGACCCCAAGGAAGACAGAAAAGCAGCTCGGCAAGCTGAACGGGCAGAGGCCAAGCGGAGACGACTGGAGATGAAACAGCAGGACAAAATCAAGCGAATGGAAAAGAAGAAACTTGCAAACAAGAAAAAGAAGGCTGCAATCCAGAACCGCAAGAAGGTGCTCCGTAAGGCATACAGGAATCGAGGAAGAAAGAGGAAAGGTAAGGGTGGGTTTGAGTTGAAGAAAATGAAGAGAGGAGGGATTGCTGTAGTTATTATTTGGGAATGCAGTCTCACAGTAGGAAAGTTGGTTTAGTTTTGTTGCTGAAGATGACAAACAAGTCATCTAGTCAAGGCCACTTTATGTCGGTGCTATTTCCTTGCAATGAAGGTCATGGATGAAGGAGCTCCATCTGCTTACTTACCTATTTTTCAGCTAATAAGGTGAAACGTACTTTTTTCTTACAAAAAATAATGAGAATACTTTTTTGGTGGATTCCAGGGAACAAGTATTATAGAAGAGATAAAATTAAGAAATGAGCTTCCATATTACTCAGTATCTAATTTAAATTACTTATTCTGTTTAGATACTTAAAAATGTTACACTTCAGAAAATCATGTAGTATATTTTATATCTTTGCATGGAGAAGATAATAAAATGAGAAAATTATGATTTCATTGTTTTTAGGAAATTAAGGAAGATGAACTGAAGAGTTTTGAGAGGTAGTAAGAAAAAAATATTCAAAGGAGAAGAAATTAGAAGGAAGTCAGAGTGCAAGAGAAATAAAAGCAAATGCTGTGCATTGTAGAGAGTAATGAAGGAGAATTGGTGAAGATTTGAGAAAAGTAGATTAGGAGTACAAGCAGGCTATATTAGAGGGATGAAAAATAGTAATGTGAGCAGCAAAAGGTGAGGGATTATTTATATACTATTAAGTTTGTGTTTGTTTATGTGTGACACTATTCACTATCAGAAACCTTTGAGAGTGACAATGAGGATTCGCCCAGTCTGGACGACTCTGACAGTGCCTCAGAGGACTCCGTGTCAGAGCAGCCACAGCCAGAGGACTTGGTGCCCGTGAAGCCAAGAGTGATGCTGAAGAGGCGACTCCCAAAGAGACGGTCAGTGCTCACTGCCTATCACGCTTCACAAGTCACTAGTATTGTGCATTTCATCTTGGGAAAGAAGTAACCTATCAGTAGCTTTCTCCTGTGCATTCTTACGTGCAAATATGTAACTGGTATAAGATAATAATGCAACAAAATTTAAAACAATAGCTTATATTATATTGTGTTTTTTAACAATGAATATATTATACTTATTTGCCTTTCTTAAACATATATATTCACATTAATTTTATTTTTACACATACTAATTAGCCCTTACAGCTCCAATGTGTTTTTGCTAATCTCATCTTGAATGCCATGGGTTTGGTGCAGTATAATTTTTAGACGGTAAAAGTTTCATTCAGGTAGCTGTTGCTTACTTATTATGTCAATCATTTTAGTTTCTTTGTTTAACTAAAATCTTTAATTTTTTCCAATGGTCATCAATAGAATTTAAAAAAAACATCAGTAAAAGGCACTGAATGTGAGTAAAATATAGCCAAAAATAAAGTTTCAATTATGCGCAGTACTAAAATAAACACATGTACTCACAGCCCAACCTACACCACATCTACCTCAATTGGCACCAAGTGGGAGGTTGTGGGCCACTCAGTGAGTGTGATGAGTCCATATGTATGTGTCCACCACATGAGAATTGTGAGGTTCCATTTCATGATTTGTGGCAACTATTTGACCATATCCCATTGTGGACATAAAATACGTTCCATAGCATTGAACAGCAAAGATTTTGTGGTCGTATGGTACATCCTTTGGCACTGAAAGGGTTAATTGAACAAATATTTGTTGTTAGCCTCAGATGAACAATTTCGTTCCACCTTGTAAAGTTTTATTTCATCTTACTAATATATATATATATATATATATATATATATATATATATATATATATATATATATATATATATATATATATATATATAGTATAGTATAGTATAGTATATATATACTAAAGCTCTCTCTGCTAAAAATGGGAGTAGCCAAGACAAGCCACACAACTATCACATTCACACTCAGTAACATCACTCTTTGTGGATTTACAACCTTACAACCATTCATCATGTCTCCTATAAAAGAGCAAAAAAGAACATTATGAGCTTGGCAACAAGGTGCAAAATAATACGACTAAAGAAGAGTTCATTTATGGCATTGTAATTTGTTTAATTTTTGTATGTATTGTGTCACATGAGGTGGTTTGTTGATCATATTGTATTTGATACATGGAATGAAGTGTTCATTATTGGCATTTTCCTATAGGCACAAGTTTAGGTCTCTATTTAGTGCCTATAAGGACACCTAACTGTAGTCTCCTTTACCACACCTGTGTGAGGCTATCAGTGTGCATCACCTCCCTTGCATGTTTCAGGGCTGCATCATTGCTCACATCACAACTGCTTCCCATGCACTTGAGTCATGCACAATCAATTCTACTGTTTTAATGTCAGTTCACTTCCCTTCAAGGCCTCCTACACACCATGTTGTAAGTTTGCACCTCACACATCATCTCACTGACTTCACTAGCCTGTCATCCTCAGCATATCCATATCATCTCAGTACATATTGTTCTGCCTGTCTTGCCAAGTTTCTTGTAATAATAAGACCCAGTCATCTACCCAACATTCTGGCATCAACTTTCCTCACCACACCATCCATATAGATGTTAAATATCCATGGTAAAATTACACATCCTTAACATAACTCTGCCCTGACCATAAACCATTCACTTGTGGTGTCTCTTATCATTACACATGCTATACTGTTGTCAAAACTTTTATCCCTTTTAACAACCTGCCACCTACACCATACAGCTGCTATAAGACTTCCCTAATTCCTTCGCTTTTAATTGTCATATGCCTTCTCTAAATCCATAAATACCAGAATGTTTCTTTCCCTTTTTGGTAAATACTTCTCACAAATCTAACAGCAAATACAGTATTGGATTTATTTTATCATAGATTTGATAATTGGTACCAACATTTGTATGTAGAAAGGTTTTAGGTTTTACCGTTTTCAATGAATTTCACTGCCTTTAACATTGCAGTATCAATTATCAATAATTATTGTTACAATTGTTGGGAGAGGAATACCAAATAGCATTTTATTTTCTGGGACGGAATACATTTTATTAGATTACGATTAGTTTCCAATGATCCTTATTTAAATAGCTCACTTTATACTAGATTCCAGACCCAATCATGTCATAAAACTAACTCTCTCTCTCTCTCTCTCTCTCTCTCTCTCTCTCTCTCTCTCTCTCTCTCTCTCTCTCTCTCTCTCTCTCTCTCTCTCTCTCTCTCTCTGTTCTCTCTC
>CM035195.1:1595347-1606095 GCA_020233015.1 Callinectes sapidus | reverse complement strand
TGCAGCAGTGAAGAATCTGACACTGCTGCACTGAAACCAAATATTGAAATCAGTGAAAGTCATCATATAGAGGAATGTAAATCAAAACCCATTATTACTTCCTTCAAGAAAGAAGTGAAATTTGCTGAAATTGAATTGAACAAGAAACACAGTCATTACTCAAATATAAGTGACAATAGTAAAGATAACAAAGAGCCAGAGGAAGCCCAGAAAGTGAAAAAGGAAGGAATTCATGAAAATGTTGATAGTCCTCTCCATAGCAACCTTAAGTCACCCAGGAAAAAGAAACTCAGTCAAAATAAAGAAATAGATCCTGAGGTGGAAGTACTTGATGTTAATACCAGTGTAGAAAAACAAGGGAAAAAGAAATTAAAGCAAGATAAATGTGAAGAAGTGGTGAACAGTGATGATAGCACAGGCGACAAGGAAAATGCATCCTCAGCAGTCACTGAACTGCCCAAGCAGGAGAGAGTTGTCAAGGATAACTGCTCTGGTATCACACAGAAACCCCAAACAAAATCTCCTGTCAATAATTCCAAGTTATTTGGAAAGTTTGAGAGAAAACACAAGTTTGAAGATGATGGAGAATCTCCTGATAAGAAAAAAAAGCAAATTTTCCGAGCAAGAAAAGATGAGTTCAGAAAGAAGATGTCTGAAGGAGCTATTGAACGTAGCAAAATGACCATGTTTGACCTCATTTATTGGAACCCAGCCAGCAATCCCATGCCAGGCCGCACAACTCCCACAAAAGGGTCCTCCGGCAGGGGCGACACAGACAGCGTCACTTCAGAAACAGCAGAGGAGCAGCAGGTTGATGACTTGGGACTTGACCCGGCAGACCCTGAGCCCCAGTCACGTCCAGCATCCCCAGAGGTAGTGAGTGTAAGTGTGCCAACTCCAGAGAAGCCTGATGAAGACAACAAAGATTCAGCAGAGGAGGAAAATGATGCTGCTGAGGATACAGACACCAAAGAAGAGGAAGCATCAGGAGAGAAGGATATATTTGCTCCCAGGGTAAAAATTGGGCCCAATGGGGAGATCATGGTAGATGAGCAGAGCATCAAAATCCAGACCACAGCTGCAAAGAACCGAGATGAAGTGCTGAGCAAGGCAGTTGTGGTAGAAGAGAGTGGAGATTCTTCCCATTATGGCAAGTGGAGTAAAAGGCGGAGGAGGTCATGTGAATGGACAGTGAAGGAAACGGCACTGTTTTACAAAGCACTCTCAACTGTTGGCACTGATTTCTCCCTCATGGAGACACTCATCAAGTGGAGAACCCGTGCAGAGCTCAAGACCAAGTTCAAGAAGGAGGAACGCAACAACAGGGAACTTGTGGACTTGGCACTCAATGACTCAACACAGTTTGATATGACTGTGTTTGAAGAAGAATCAGGTGTGTATGTGTGCATGACATATTTGACATACTTCATACTGTCACACATTGCTACACAAATATGAAAAACCATGTCTACAAGCCTCAGAAATACCTGTTTAGAGTTTTAACCCTAAAATATAATGTCTCACACATATTAAGCACATCTGAAATTCACTGTAGCACAATGGAAGCACCATATTACATTGGATAATATACTATGGATAGGTGGACAGCTGAGTTTTTTTCCTTTACAGCAAACATATTCCATTCTCAGTCTCCTTATGGTTTATTTGTTTTTAATTACATAAGCTTCATGGGCAAGTAATTTTGCTTAGAGTAATATATTCTTTGATTCTATTTAGTTCCTTACCAGAGCTCTTCAAATGTTGCATAATTTTCAACATTCTCCAACCCCTAGCACTTAACAAACACTTTTCATTAACTGTCTGGTCTGATATTATTAATATATGAAAGGAAAGCAATAGATAGATCTACTTTAGTATGTAATCTGCATCTGGCCATGGATGCATTTTTTGTAACCATATTCGTTTTGATCCCAGATTATGACCCCAAGGAAGACAGAAAAGCAGCTCGGCAAGCTGAACGGGCAGAGGCCAAGCGGAGACGACTGGAGATGAAACAGCAGGACAAAATCAAGCGAATGGAAAAGAAGAAACTTGCAAACAAGAAAAAGAAGGCTGCAATCCAGAACCGCAAGAAGGTGCTCCGTAAGGCATACAGGAATCGAGGAAGAAAGAGGAAAGGTAAGGGTGGGTTTGAGTTGAAGAAAATGAAGAGAGGAGGGATTGCTGTAGTTATTATTTGGGAATGCAGTCTCACAGTAGGAAAGTTGGTTTAGTTTTGTTGCTGAAGATGACAAACAAGTCATCTAGTCAAGGCCACTTTATGTCGGTGCTATTTCCTTGCAATGAAGGTCATGGATGAAGGAGCTCCATCTGCTCACTTAACTATTTTTCAGCTAATAAGGTGAAACGTACTTTTTTCTTACAAAAAATAATGAGAATACTTTTTTGGTGGATTCCAGGGAACAAGTATTATAGAAGAGATAAAATTAAGAAATGAGCTTCCATATTACTCAGTATCTAATTTAAATTACTTATTCTGTTTAGATACTTAAAAATGTTACACTTCAGAAAATCATGTAGTATATTTTATATCTTTGCATGGAGAAGATAATAAAATGAGAAAATTATGATTTCATTGTTTTTAGGAAATTAAGGAAGATGAACTGAAGAGTTTTGAGAGGTAGTAAGAAAAAAATATTCAAAGGAGAAGAAATTAGAAGGAAGTCAGAGTGCAAGAGAAATAAAAGCAAATGCTGTGCATTGTAGAGAGTAATGAAGGAGAATTGGTGAAGATTTGAGAAAAGTAGATTAGGAGTACAAGCAGGCTATATTAGAGGGATGAAAAATAGTAATGTGAGCAGCAAAAGGTGAGGGATTATTTATATACTATTAAGTTTGTGTTTGTTTATGTGTGACACTATTCACTATCAGAAACCTTTGAGAGTGACAATGAGGATTCGCCCAGTCTGGACGACTCTGACAGTGCCTCAGAGGACTCTGTGTCAGAGCAGCCACAGCCAGAGGACTTGGTGCCCGTGAAGCCAAGAGTGATGCTGAAGAGGCGACTCCCAAAGAGACGGTCAGTGCTCACTGCCTATCACGCTTCACAAGTCACTAGTATTGTGCATTTCATCTTGGGAAAGAAGTAACCTATCAGTAGCTTTCTCCTGTGCATTCCTACGTGCAAATATGTAACTGGTATAAGATAATAATGCAACAAAATTTAAAACAATAGCTTATATTATATTGTGTTTTTTAACAATGAATATATTATACTTATTTGCCTTTCTTAAACATATATATTCACATTAATTTTATTTTTACACATACTAATTAGCCCTTACAGCTCCAATGTGTTTTTGCTAATCTCATCTTGAATGCCATGGGTTTGGTGCAGTATAATTTTTAGACGGTAAAAGTTTCATTCAGGTAGCTGTTGCTTACTTATTATGTCAATCATTTTAGTTTCTTTGTTTAACTAAAATCTTTAATTTTTTCCAATGGTCATCAATAGAATTTAAAAAAAACATCAGTAAAAGGCACTGAATGTGAGTAAAATATAGCCAAAAATAAAGTTTCAATTATGCGCAGTACTAAAATAAACACATGTACTCACAGCCCAACCTACACCACATCTACCTCAATTGGCACCAAGTGGGAGGTTGTGGGCCACTCAGTGAGTGTGATGAGTCCATATGTATGTGTCCACCACATGAGAATTGTGAGGTTCCATTTCATGATTTGTGGCAACTATTTGACCATATCCCATTGTGGACATAAAATACGTTCCATAGCATTGAACAGCAAAGATTTTGTGGTCGTATGGTACATCCTTTGGCACTGAAAGGGTTAATTGAACAAATATTTGTTGTTAGCCTCAGATGAACAATTTCGTTCCACCTTGTAAAGTTTTATTTCATCTTACTAATATATATATATATATATATATATATATATATATATATATATATATATATATATATATATATATATATATATATATAGTATAGTATAGTATAGTATATATATACTAAAGCTCTCTCTGCTAAAAATGGGAGTAGCCAAGACAAGCCACACAACTATCACATTCACACTCAGTAACATCACTCTTTGTGGATTTACAACCTTACAACCATTCATCATGTCTCCTATAAAAGAGCAAAAAAGAACATTATGAGCTTGGCAACAAGGTGCAAAATAATACGACTAAAGAAGAGTTCATTTATGGCATTGTAATTTGTTTAATTTTTGTATGTATTGTGTCACATGAGGTGGTTTGTTGATCATATTGTATTTGATACATGGAATGAAGTGTTCATTATTGGCATTTTCCTATAGGCACAAGTTTAGGTCTCTATTTAGTGCCTATAAGGACACCTAACTGTAGTCTCCTTTACCACACCTGTGTGAGGCTATCAGTGTGCATCACCTCCCTTGCATGTTTCAGGGCTGCATCATTGCTCACATCACAACTGCTTCCCATGCACTTGAGTCATGCACAATCAATTCTACTGTTTTAATGTCAGTTCACTTCCCTTCAAGGCCTCCTACACACCATGTTGTAAGTTTGCACCTCACACATCATCTCACTGACTTCACTAGCCTGTCATCCTCAGCATATCCATATCATCTCAGTACATATTGTTCTGCCTGTCTTGCCAAGTTTCTTGTAATAATAAGACCCAGTCATCTACCCAACATTCTGGCATCAACTTTCCTCACCACACCATCCATATAGATGTTAAATATCCATGGTAAAATTACACATCCTTAACATAACTCTGCCCTGACCATAAACCATTCACTTGTGGTGTCTCTTATCATTACACATGCTATACTGTTGTCAAAACTTTTATCCCTTTTAACAACCTGCCACCTACACCATACAGCTGCTATAAGACTTCCCTAATTCCTTCGCTTTTAATTGTCATATGCCTTCTCTAAATCCATAAATACCAGAATGTTTCTTTCCCTTTTTGGTAAATACTTCTCACAAATCTAACAGCAAATACAGTATTGGATTTATTTTATCATAGATTTGATAATTGGTACCAACATTTGTATGTAGAAAGGTTTTAGGTTTTACCGTTTTCAATGAATTTCACTGCCTTTAACATTGCAGTATCAATTATCAATAATTATTGTTACAATTGTTGGGAGAGGAATACCAAATAGCATTTTATTTTCTGGGACGGAATACATTTTATTAGATTACGATTAGTTTCCAATGATCCTTATTTAAATAGCTCACTTTATACTAGATTCCAGACCCAATCATGTCATAAAACTAACTCTCTCTCTCTCTCTCTCTCTCTCTCTCTCTCTCTCTCTCTCTCTCTCTCTCTCTCTCATTGTTATGCTTTTGATGTATGTCTAAAGTTACTGCCTTTCAGGAGTTCCTTGGTGATCAGTGAGGTAACTGTAACAATGGAGACAGTGAAATACAATGAGCCAACAAGTAAAGGTACAATTGAGCAGCCAGCAGCAGATGACCATGAAGCACCAGAAGAGTATGGCCAGTCTTCTTCCGTAGCAGAGGAAAACCTAGATGACCATCAAGTCCCTCAAGAGGAGACTCACCAAAGCAGCTGTCCAGTTAATGGTATCCCACAAAGAAGTGAGGAGCTCAACCATCATGAGGAACAAGAGAATGAGATGAATATATTGAATGAGTATCCTCAGCTTCCTCTTAATGAAGGATTGCCTGAAACCCACATTATTGAAAACATGATTTCTGAAGAAGATGAAGAAGTGGATGTTGAAAATGTAACTGATGACCACATCATTGAGAACATGATTTCTGAGGAGGATGAAGATAGAGGTGTTGAAAATGATTTAAATACAAGCTTGCAGAATGATGTAAAGAGCACTGAGCCTAGCACCACCACTACCACCACCGCCACCACCACCACCGCCACCGCCACCTCCACCACCGCCACCGCCACCGCCACCTCCACCACCACCACCACCACCACCACCACAACCTGTGAAGATCAAGATTCTGAGAACATGGAGATGGGCACTGGGTTGCCTCCCTGCAATCCTTCATCAGAAGCAGCAAGTGGTGAGTGTATTCTGCTTGGTATGGTGTTTGGCCTTTTTATTGACAGCTTAAGAGAATTGTTCTTAGAGAACGAAATGTTTATCAGTATAAAAGATAGAGAATAATGACATTCTCCTCTTCAGGTAATGATGGTCAGAGAGTGTGGCACTTCCCTGTGTCAGCCATCCAGACCTTGGAGGATGGACGGCAGGTCATCTTGGTGCCCACCTCTAGTGGTCATAACAGTGTGCCAGTCCCCATACTGCCCCCTGGCACCTCTAATGTAGTGGTGATGGCCACAGATGCCCCAGATTCCCCTGGAGAACTCATTTATCATGTTTATGTGGTATCTCCTGTTGAGTCTGAAGACTCTTAGTCAAACGCCAGCCCCTCACCACAAAGTGTGGGGACAGGAGTGGTGTGGGGCTCTAATGATCATTAGACCTTTTCAAGCAGTACAGTCTTGACATAGATATACTTTTTATTTAACTTCAAAATGTGATACTAATGTATAAGCTTATTTATATTACTTTTTACCGGGAAATCTTGACGTTAGAAATAGACATATAGTATTTATAAGATTTATTGGATGTATCTGTAATGTGAACTAGGCGTTTGTTTTTTCGACTAAATAACATTTTAATGGAAGTTAAAAACTGCCACATTTTATGGATAGCTTTTGATATTGTGTAGTCTCAGGAAAGTAGAGTTCAAGATGAGATATACCTGACTGCCACCAGAATCAAGTTGCTGCATCAGGCTCACGAGGAACTGCAATCCTTTGCTTTACAAAGTTAACAACTCAGTGAGGTGGCAGACAGTCTTACTGAGCATTTATTGAAGCTAGTCAATCAGTAGCGATAAGTTTTTCGCATGTTATATTTGTAGTTAGTACACCTACTTTAGGCAGGAAATGGGAAGGGAAGGGTGGGAGGGTTAGTGTTCAGGAAGGGTAGGGCTGCAGGCATGATAGTTTTGTTTTGACTACTTGTGCACAGTGGTGGCTCGTGTATAGGCACTGCAAAACTGCAATAACTTTCAATATACCTAATGAGTCCATATTGCTATAATTCTTTCTTTTTACTTACACATTTTATAATTCTTAATTCTTAAATTTGATGTCAGTAGGCACCCCCTAGCTTGTGAAACAAAATCCTTGTTTGGAACTGAGATTCACAGTTCCAGTGACACAGTGTTCGGTTGTTGTGCATGTGTATGAAATAGGAAGCAGCACATCTGGGGAAGAGAAAGAGAGATCATTGTTGCTCTGCTAGTGGGAAGTCACCAATCCTGGTATGCTATTAGAAAGGAGGTTTTTTTTACTGTGTGTGTTGTGCTTAAATACCATGTGCATACCATATTCTTTGATGTGATATAAAGTGTAGAATTCTGGGCAATATCTGATAAAAGGTCCATTTTTCTAAAAAAGTCCAGACATAAACTGGAACCTTTTACTTGAATATCTTTTTGTTTACATATTCACCATTTAATTATATTGAATTTGTTGATGAAACATCCACTTAATGAAACCATATACTGTAGAATAAAGATAAGAATTTGCAGGCCTTAGCAAAAAAAAAAATAGTTCGGAATCTCATCCATCGCAGGCACACAAAGTTTTGTGTGGACAAAGTATGAAAGAAGTTTACCCTTAGATAATGCTTTTCCATTAAAGATTAAAGAATGCAAGTCACAACTAATTACCGAGCAGACAGGACTCAGAAGAGTAAATTTTCTTATATGTATGTGTGCTTTCTATTTACAGAATATTGAAACGTTAAAAAATTTTCTGAAGGAGCACTCAGATTAATCTTAGCCATGAGCCACCACTGCTTGTGTGTCCTACGCCTGGCTGTGTGTGTTGCCATAGTTTGCCTTTCTGTAGTGGAAGGTTATGATGTATATGTTTACTATTATGATAAATGTTAACTATTGGTAAAAGCTTTGTTTGATATTTCATGACTAAAAATATCAATTGGAGGATTTGAATATGACTAAACTTAAATACATAGTTACAGTAGGAATACCTCACACATCAGTGGTCATTGTATTATAAATTTTGTCCGGAGATTTTTATTATATTGCAACCCAAACTATATACAGTAAAGAATAGGAATAGGCACACCGCTCTAGTTAGTAATGTTTGGGCTATAAACCTTCAACAAACATGATTAGTCTGTAGGAAAGCTAAGTACATATGGTCAAATGTTACCGCATAACATGAAAAGTGAGTGGGTGTTATTGTTGTTGTTATGTTGCCATCTTTGATACTTAAGAAAATGTTAAATTAGTAGGTAGTCTATCCTTAAGGACACTTATGTAACCAACCAATAGTAGGTTAAGTTCGTGTCCTTTTGAAGATTGACTCAATTTCAGCGGATTTTCTGTAGTATCAAAGATGGCGCCTATTGCAACAACAGCTGCAGCAACAACTTCCAGTTATTTATCGTGGTAAGACGTACATTAGTTAATAGAGCTGGGTGTCTTGTCTTGATATTTATTTTACATAATAATGACTATTATCTTTCTTATGACACAAATGAAGGATAAACATAACATAACATAACATAACCCCAATTAATTAAATGAAACGTTCGAAACAATTATGTAAATCCGTGTACTGCTTCGTGTGGTTCGGTTGTTATCACTTTGTCTGGGTCACTTGTGCATTAGGTTCGATAGCTGACTGGACCAGTGGAAGTCGCTGGGTCTGCTTTTCGCTATTAAGAGCATTTCCAGTGGTTATATAATCAGGTGGCCTTACTGTGCAAGATACATGATTACAAAGATTCCTCTATACTCTTACTGCGCATGTGTTGGAATGTTGGTATGTGGAGCCTGTGACTGTATTCCGCCGCTACAGTAACTAGTCCCTCAGCAGGTATTCGGTATTTCATTCATCATTGTATTGGTGACTGATTATTTTAAAGTTTTAGTTTTACACTAGATGCTGAATGATTACCATGTTGATATGTAATCAAATAAATAAGGCTTTAATGTGACACATTTGTAGCTGCATGTAGTGGCACTGATTCAGATGGCCTGTGCAGTCAAATTAACCCGCGTGTATTCCTCCGCTAGAGCATGAGAGGCAGCAGGGAATGGGAACCCGGAGTTACCACGTCAGAAGTAGGTACCACCTGCACCATGGACCTGTCCGACCTGTGCACGGACTGTGAATCGAGTGTACGTGATTTGGGAGCCCCAGGAGTCTGTATATCTTTATTTTGTGAGTAGTTCCAAATCAGTGTTGTTAGCGTGGTGTGTCGGTGTGATATTAGATGAAATTAGTGGGTCAAGGGGGCCGCTGGGTGGCACAGTAGGTTTATGTAGGCGGCTCGTTTGGGTCTCCGGTACACGTAGGCTACCCGGGTTCTAATCCCTGCCAAACCTAGTTGCCCGGTGGGAGATGCAGCGTTCTCACGTTAACCCTAGCGATGTCATATGACCTAAGTTGTTGTTGCACCTAATGGAATCATTTCCACTTTGGGGGGTCAAAGAGGTTGAGTGGTGGGAGACGGCAGGCCCCTATCCCGCCATACAAAGTTAATCCAGTGAGCACAGCATATCGAGGCTGTAGACGATACTGGAGGCTTGGGGCAGGGCTTGAATTCCCCAATAATGAGCCAAGCCACCCTCAGTTCCCTCCCCCTTTTAACTACCAACAGGTGTCTGAAATATACCTTAGTATTTATGCCTAGCAATTTACTGTCAATACTTTACTTGGTAACTAGGGCAACCTAGGGAAGGTAAACTGTGGAAACCCGGATTTCATGCTGGCCCCATGTCCCGGGGTAAGGGACTATTACACCACAGGCTCAAAGGCCAAGGAGACGGGAGATGAGCGCCCGCAGCTACGCGCTGATACAGCGTAAGCCCCCCACTTTACCTACCTTACTTTACTTCGATGACATTTTGTGAAGCCCATCCACATTTTACCCCAGTCCCCCTCAGACCTCCCAATGAAAATTCCCTGGCGCGATTACTATCAGCAGATACACCCCAAACACTGACCTCTGCCGCGTTGAGCAATGGGAATTTGCTGTTTTTTTTCCACACTACACGAGAAGTAAGAAAAGTCTGATAGTTTGACTTGAGAGAGAGAGAGGGGGGGGGGGGGGCTTCAGTATGTGGGATCATTTTGTGCTATGTCATTGTGTACCAAGAAAAATCAACCTTCCAGCCAATTTTCACCTGTTATACATTTTATATATGCCTTACCTCAATGCATATGTATGTTCACGTGTACATTACCTCGTCCAGCCCTAGGTTCACCACAAAGTCAGCCTCCCAACACTGACTCAAGTCCACCGAGGCTGAAAACACTGTACTATCTCATTTGAATGTATGATCAGCCACGAGTACTGAGAACATTTTATTAAGGTCACGTATATAATAAGTGGTCTTAAAACATGGACATAAGACAGAAGAAAATAAGGAACTTAACTCTGGCGTTCTGATTTATTTTCCGTGAGAAGCTGGTATTGTTTTGAGTGTATGGCAGCAGCGGACCAATAGCAAGTTGTCTTCTTTTGTGACGTCATACCGTCTCCTCTATGTCTGGTTCGCACCCGTATGAAGGAGGTTGAATGAGAGGAGATGGCATGAAGTCACAAAAGTGAAGCCGACGTGCTGTTGGTCCGCTGCTGCCACTACCCATCTTACATCCAAAGCATGACTACCATCCACTTGTTGAAAATATATAGCAGTGCCAGTATTACGCTCTTTATTTCATTTACGCCCC
>CM035195.1:1391982-1406679 GCA_020233015.1 Callinectes sapidus | reverse complement strand
TATTGTTATTGTTACTTTTATCATTTTCTATATTATTGTTGCTATTTTTGTTATTGTTATTATTGTTATTATCATTATTATTGTTATGATTATTATTATTATTATTATTATTATTATTATTATTATTATTATTATTATTATTATTATCATCATCATCATCAATTACTTTTTTTTTTACAATTAGCTTTTATTGATAATTCTTTTTGCAAAATTTTTACTATGTGACTCGACATGAACGTCTCCCCCCCAGCACAAAAATAACAAGTCCGTATTAACCCCACAGTATGCGTGCCCTAGTACTGCTGGCGACGGCCACCGCCTGTATGGCGAAGCCTGGACCTCAGACCTTCATGCTGAGCCTCCCTGATTCCAGGGGATCACACCAGACTAAGCTGGGAGACAAGATTCAGGAGGTGAGACAAAGCTTAGTGTAAAAGAATGAGGCTGTGATAAAAGTTATACCAAAATTAATGCTTGGAAGCCACGAGGCAGCATATCTGAATGTTTGTGTGTCTTACAGCTCGGCCTGGATGTGTCGGTGGAGCTACAAAAGCCCGGCAATGTGGTTATATCGCCTCTCAGTATTGGCGCCCTCCTCTCTGTACTCATGATGGGATCTGCGGGCCGCACTCACCAGGAGCTTCGCCGTGGTCTCCGCTTCGAAGGCGCTCACTCCGAGGACGATGTCCACCTCAGTTTTCAAACGTTGATGGAAGACATCTCTAGTGACGGACCCGATGTTACTCTCAACGTAGCCAACGGACTCTTCCTACAGAGGGGCGCGGGTATTATATACAACTTCACTCAAAAGGCTCGCACCCATTACAACAGTGTGGTCACTACACTTGATTTCCACAACTCTTCTGTGGCGTCCACAGAAACCATCAACAACTGGGTGAAGGAATCCACAAGTGGTATGATCCCCAATCTCTTCACAGAACCTCTTGATCCCCTCACCACCTTTGTTGCCGTAAACACAGTCTTCTTCAACGGCAAGTGGCTCACACCATTCGACCCAATGATGACCAAGGAAAGGGAGTTTGATACTGGGGCAGGAAAAGTTCAGGTGCCCATAATGAGCGGGACATTCACCGTGAACTACATCAACATCCCTGAACTGGAGGCCCACATGGCCGCCTTACCCTACAAAGGCAGTCGTCAGGCCATGTACATCATCCTGCCCACTGGTCAACCTACGGCTAATCTCGAGCCACTGGAGCAGGAGCTGACTGCAGAGAGAATCAACTCCCTCATTAGCAAGATGGTTCCGCTGGAGATGAAAGTGTGGCTGCCTCGAATGCGCCTTTCCTTCAAGTCAAGCTTGCGAGACACACTCAAGAAACTGCACATGACATCCATGTTCAATCCCGCTGCAGCGAACTTCTCCCGCTTGACGACTGAGCCTGTGTGGGTGGACGATGTGCTGCACGAGACCGTCATCGAAGTCACCGAGGAGGGTACCAAGGCTGCCGCAGCTACTGGCTCAAATTTCAACCGCATGGGTACCTCTAGGACCTTCATTGTCAATCGGCCAGCGATCTTCTTCATCCGCGACGAGACATCTGGCGTGCCGCTCTTCTGGGGCAGACTAGTGCAGCCTGAGCCTCTCAGGACGTAGTGCCCACAGTAACATCAGGAATAACACACTTTTTTGCACAATGGATGAAAAGAACACACCAACGTTTCTTGTGTGGTATCAATGCACAAGGCTAATGTGTGGCCTGGAGGTGATTGCGCGTCCTTGTCCGTCTGTCATTCTGTATCCATGTTTCTGTTCCTTTGTCTGAATGTATGTCATTACTTCTTTCACTGTTGTTGTTGTTTTGTTTTTTTTGTATGTATGCAGTGTGTATGAATTTCAATCTTGTATGTGTATCAATTTGTTCGCCTTTCGAGATTTTATAGTTTATTATTCAACTGTAATAAAACAATATTTATTAAAACAGATTCCTAAGATATCTGAAAATTTTTCATCAGCAGAATTTATTAATCGGTAACAACAATGACCAGACCTTACTTATGGTAAACATTGAGTATGAAACCATCACTCGATATTGCATATATCTGCCATCGCTGTAGATAAGTGTAAAATGTGTACTTTCTTCCTGTGGTACAGCAACACACACACATACACGAAAATAATCCTCCCCAATGCTAAGAATAAAACGACAGTTCTTTTCAATATATCACTTTGACAAAGAAGTTATGTTGAAGAATATGACAGCCGGGAAATCTGAGGAGTGACTATCACATGGCAAAGGGAACGGGACAGCGCGGTAGAAACAATGGTGGTGAGTGTGAGGACAAGAAATTAAGCTTTTGGGGTGAGGGAAGCGCGGAGCATTAACTCATCGTGTGGCTGGACAGCTTTCTAGGCTAGCGATCTGATGACATGCACCTAACTAAAGATACATTCTTCATCCAGAATTAAAGAAAAATAAGATACTACATGCAGATAAAGTGTGTGGCTGATTACTAATGACCACCATTGTGCCTCTCAATGATATCCTTTCTAAACAAGAGAAAATAGTGTAGTGGATAAGACAAGAACTCATTGTCGTAGTTCAGTATTTTTGAAGAAATCATGTGTGAACTCCTGTGACGTTCGTTGTGCGCAGCAACGTTTTTGAATGACCTGGGTAGGATTCAAACTTCATTTAATTCAAAAGTCACTCATACATGTCTATGTCCCTGCTATCAAGTCTCTTTGCCCGCTATTCGTAGACACAAAGGAATGACTGTTCTTTGCAGATCATAAATAATTTGTTGGTCTGATTATATATCGTTTCGTGATACATAATAATGTTGAATGAAATTTTCAATATTTCATATACTTAACGAAAAATTATAACGCGTAAATAAAACGCAAGCTGTCTGCACTTCATTGAAATGAGTGGCCATTTTTGTCAGTTTTTAATCTCAGAGAAACATTTATTGTACATAACGACGAGATGAAATTTCAGATATCTCCAAAGGGCCGCCGTGGTGTAGTGGAACCGCTTGTGCTTTGGGGACCTTGGGATCCCCGAGCGCATAGGTTCGAATACTGACTAAAATCTGAGTAGAGATCGGGCGTCCACTCGGGGTAACTGTTCCAAAGTGGGTGGGCTTTCAGATAGGAGGTCGTCATTAGGTGATCTCCTTTAACCCATAAATTTCCATAAAAAGTCTAGATTTTATAAATAAAGAAAATTAAAAATGTGTTATATTGTCTTCTATTTGCCGAGAGAGAGAGAGAGAGAGAGAGAGAGAGAGAGAGAGAGAGAGAGAGAGAGAGAGAGACAGAGAGAGAGAGAGGTCTGCGTGATCAGTAGAGGTCTGCGTGATCAGTAATTAACTTTCTACGACCGTGAGTGGGCGACCCGTGACGCGCTGTTCCTATATTATTCACGGGAGCAGCAGCGGAGTCACACCTCAAGGCCGCGTCGCTCCGTCATCCCTAACATCCTTGTCCTCTCCCCATCAAGGACATGCACTGCCCGCTGAACATTACACGGGCCATTTTCTGTGATGTAACTCACCTGTGAATTATGGCATTTACATAATTGCAAAATTATTGGTGTGCGCTAAGAGTGGAATTTAATGATACCAACACGAGTCGTCTAATAGTTTACATTTTCTAGTGCTCGGAATTATGAATAAATACTGATCAAAAGAACCGACGGGTATTCCATTGTCATTACCAGTTCAAGAGGACGAAATCAAAAGGCAAAACTACAGATTACAAGATAACGTTACATACTTCAAGTCATATAATTAGGAAAGCTACCATGGTTCTACTGTCACCAAAAGACATTTGAAAACATCGCTAACGGATTAAAGATGTATGTTAAAGACATCATTCGTGTTTTTGAGAGAGACTTCACTCATCTATACTCTGTTGCATGAAGGGAGAAGAGATGGGCATGTATGTAGTATTTACAGTCTGTTTGCTCTTGTATAAACGGAGAGAAGACATGAATTCCCTGTCTTTGAAATACATTTTTTTTTTTTTTTTTTTTTTTTTTTTTTTTTTTTTGCAAAACTACGAGAAAACAGAAGAATGTGAAAACATGCTCTGTCTCTAAACCTCAACTTGACAGCTGCCCGAGCCAAGATCCAACAGCTACCGCGTGGAATAGCAAAGTCACCCCTGACAACTCAATAAGGACTAAGCATCATCATGCGATAAGAAGTGCCGCTGACCTGAGTTGGCTGGGTGGTGGCATGACACGTGATAGCATGGCAGCTGCAGGGGTGGTGTCATAATACATGCTTCCAAGGCTGCACTTCCATCGTTGCTCCGTTTTTTATGATTGTTCTTTTTAGCAATGACTGTTAGTACAATGATAGTTATTCTTGTTAAACTCCTGTACAATTTTTAAATGTATACAACAAATGTACGTACTTACGAAGGTTTTCTCAGGGAGGTGAATAAAGAAGAAAGGCTCGGACATCAGCGCACTTCACCACTTCACCCATGATTAGCACAACTGGTCCGTCACCCTGCGGAGTGTAGTCTTAGGATAGTACCCATAAGTGATTTTCTATTACACACGAATAAGTAATATTTTAACACAAATTGAATTGTACATTAGAAGATTTAGATATCTGAATTCATATGAGAGAGAGAGAGAGAGAGAGAGAGAGAGAGAGAGAGAGAGAGAGAGAGAGAGAGAGAGAGAGAGAGAGAGAGAATGACCAGTTTAATGCAGGGGTTCTTAACGTGGGGCTCATGGGCTCATTGATGGGTTTCGGGGAGTCCATGAGGATCAGATGAAAATCGGCATTGGTTGTCCCAATCAACAGTTCTCCATGAAAAGAAACGAAAGAAAGTACATGATGAGTGGCATTTACTTTACATAAAAAGGAGTCTTCTTTCATTGTTTACTTTAGAATTCAGCAATACTTTTGTGTATGTTATATATGTATGAGACAATAAAATAACAATAAAAAGTACATTTTACACATTGCATGCAAAGTTGTATTATGCGAATATTTCTGAAGAAAGGGTTTCATATCTTTCATCAACTTCTTAAAGTAGTTTATGACTCAAAAAGAGTTAAGAACCATTGGTTTAGAGAATGAGATCGTACTTATATTTGGTGGCTCCAATTCAGCTCATTATTTTTCAAATGACATGGCAATGATTTGTTTTCCTCTGTGAAGACATCTGACCTCAGTTGATAAATGTTAGTTATTGACATACAACTATGTCATACATATTATTAGTAAGATCAGGGAATATGTCTGTTCTAGCATAAATCTTAAGGCAACACTCGCCACCCTCTTCAGTGGAAAACGTGGAAATTGTATGGTGGCCATAAATAATTCTATGAAATTCCCTAACTTGCCATACACAAGTCTAGCACGTCATCTGTTGGGTGTATTAACCTCCCTTTGCTCGTGAGATTAATGGAGGAGTACATGGAGGAGGCAGCAACTTTTTTCTCAGGATTAAAGCGTCAATAATGCTTCACAGTGCTGAATTTTCTAGACCGTACAGTGAAACCTGCAATAGAGGCAACAAATTTGTTGCTGCACTTAAATAGTGCAAACCAATGAGAATATACAAATAATAATTTCCCTCTATAATATCTTCATGTACTTCACTATTTCAAGTAAATGTTCGTCTTTGCTTTAGTTTTACTTACTCAGATTACATCCTAAAGTCAATAAGTACAGCAGCAAGCGGCTATGAAGCAAATCTGAATATGTGAGCTGTCCGTTCAACCAGTCCACCAACAGTGAGCGTGTCGGACATCGGCAAGTGGTGGTGTGGCCAGCAGGGAAGCAGGGCCACAGGAGGCCATAATGCTGTGCCTTCCTTACGCCACTTCATTCGCAAGTTGTGAAATAGGATCCATTACATTGTCATTGCTCACCTGATCCTGTCTGGAGGGAATGTCGTTGGTGGAGAGTGGAGAGTGTTAGCTGCTGCTGCCTTCACTTCAACGCCGTTTGTTTACACTTCACACGTGCTCCCAGTGACGAACGTACTGCGTTCGAGTCAAACGTACTCCCATGTATATTATACACACATTTTCGTATAATGATCTAGATAAGCTATAGTAGATTCATTCTGAAGAGTTCCCTTCTTTATTCATCGTTCATACCAAAATAGCGAAACTATAGCAAAAATCATACAAAGAAGTCAGTCTATTTGGCTGAAACAAGATGGTTCGAGTTCTCGAAACTGCTTCTAGTTTATTCATTTATTTGTTTTCATACACATATATCAATCTACAAAGTAGAAACTGTCTTACTGTACCAAAAGGCTTTCTCCACCTGCAAAATAAGAATTGGTATTTCCTATTCAGTGTATATAAGGTGAATGGTAAGCTGAACTCGTCACATGATCCTCTTACATACTTACCTGGTTCAAACTGGTCCTGACACCATCTGGTAATAACTAAAACCAGTTCCCAAGACCTCTTGTCTTCAAAACCGACAGAGGCTCTTCCTGTAAGTTCTGCATTGTTTCAGAAGAATTCGACTAAAACTGAATTTTTCATTAAAGTTATGAATAAGGTAAATCTTAAATTTACAACCCCAATCTACAAGGAGCATTATCCCAAAGAATTCCTGAATAAGTACTTTATGTTGTTTTCTATACGATGTTCTTCACTGAATACGTGATCTAATATAAGGAGCCTAATTTCTCAGTACCTCATCCGTAATGCAGTAGCGAAAAGAAAGAGAGAGAGAGAGAGAGAGAGAGAGAGAGAGAGAGAGAGAGAGAGAGAGAGAGAGAGAGAGAGAGAGAGAGAGACGTAATGCCTTGTCTTGAGGTGAAAATAAAAGTTTACCTACACAAGCAGCACTGACTGTTTCACGGGCACTCGCCACTATGACGTATTTTAGTTTGAATAAAACAACAATAAAAATACATTTTTATCTACAGTAATCTACAACAATATTGAATAAAAGCAAAACAGAGACGAATCACGGTTACTGGCTGATAAATCAAGACAATGAAAGCAAACGAGAGAGAGAGAGAGAGAGAGAGAGAGAGAGAGAGAGAGAGAGAGAGAGAGAGAGAGAGAGAGAGAGAAGCAATATATGATAGGTTCATAGTGGATATTTTATTTGAATTGTCTAAACATTAAATATTATTCTTTCCAAAACAACATGAAAGGAAACACTGTTGACGCATATGTTTGCCCTTGGGTGTTGTTGAGCAAGAGTGTCATCTGTATATATCATTCATGCTAGTTCCCACTCTTTATGATCGCGCATGTCAACCCATGTGTATACAACGCACTTCATGGAAAAGCGGTGAAGAATGTACGTGGAGAGGCATATCACGACTCTAAGGCAACCCCAGTCACGCTTTTTTTTTCCTATAAATACTTTTGTGATTCCTCTTCATATTATGTCACCTTTCGTATCCTTCACGCCGCTGCCTCCTCCTCTTCCTCCTCCTCCTCCTCCTCCTCCTCCTCCTCCTCCTCATGTGATCTTTATAAAACTAAGCAAAAGGAAAGTTATCACCTTTATCATTTCTTCCACAACCTTTGGTGCTGATGCGCCATCATTATATGTGGAGAAAGCACTGGAGATAAAATGTATTCTCTTATTCTCGAAGGTTGCCTGGTGGCAGAAGCAAATAAAGGCCTTTGGTGGGCTTGACTTCCAAGAAAGGGAATGTGGGAGTGGCGGTGTAGGGAAAACACGTCCCGAGCAAATGCTGCATTGGTTACTACTGGTTGTGGATGCAGCATGATATCACTAGAGGACGGAAAGTGCACTAGGTTATTCATTAACGGGTGCGCCAAGAAAGTGAATTCCTGCTCTTGCCTGAGGCTTGGACGCCACTGCGTTTGAATCTGGGACGCTGACATTTCCATGGGCGAGAGGGACGCGCTATCTGTGGTGTCTGTCAGCCAGACCTGTGCTCCCTTTCTTCTGGAACCGTGGAGGTTAGTCTTGATGTATGGTGATGTGGGGCTGAGAATACGTGATGAAGCAAGGACGTCGTGCCTAGTGGTTTGTATGGGACTCACCGAAGAAAGCATCGCGTTGAGTCTGCTCCTCGATGGTGTCATAATCGACTTTGATGCGTCACTGTAAAAGCTACGACCAACACTGGACGGGTGCAGAACATTTCCATCATGTGTGATGTCGCCAGAATCTGCAATCTTAAGGCGAATTTTCACTTTGGTGTCCACATTGTCAACATTTCTTGTCAGATAACCAACATCACGAATCGTCCTGCTGCTGACCTTTTTTCCTGCTCGTGATAATGAAAACACTGGTGCTGTTTGGGCCTTTGGCTTCCTGTTTGTTCGACCATTAGACACGTGATCAAAAACTATCAATGGAAATGTAAACCTCGGGAAACCTTTATTAGTACGAGATGAGTTGTTGCTGATGACGCGCGAGTTCAAATTTTTACCAAATAAGTTGTTGGTGGAATTTAGGAGGGAAGAGAAGCGCTGTCCTGAGAGGGAAGTCTTTCTGGCAATGTTATGTGACACAGCAGGTCGCTTCTGTGGCACCCTTGCAAAACTCTCACGACGCCCAAGCTCCAAGTTCTGTCCGGTAAGAGGCTTCTCTTTGACTGTTGCAGAAGACACCTCTTGTGAGCCACTGGCTGCCTCCCGCTTCTTTTGATTTTCTTGGAAATTAATGAAATAGTTTTGTATAACATGTGGCCGCTTTGAAAAAAGTTGTGACGTCCACCAGTCAGCAGGGAGATTGTGAGCTTCAGGTAAAGAGTGTTTCTTGGAATTCAACTGTAAGGCCTCTGATTGACTGGCCTGAGAATTGTCCCAAACTCTTCCCTGGGAATAGACTGTGGAGGCAGGACGAGAGGAGGGAGAACTGCGAGACGAAAAAGAGTTGTCATGATGAGAAAATGATATCTGATGGGAGGATTTGGGGAGGGATGTTGTTACGGTGATGAACTTTGAATCCTGAAGAACTACAGAAGATGATCGAGGAGATGCAGTGGAGGTTGGCGGCACCAACTGGCGAGGAGGATTGGATATCCTGGCTGGGTGAAGAAACTGGAGCTTCTTAGGCACAGGCGAACTGAATAGGTGAGAAAAGTCTCTGTTACGAAGTCCAACTTCACCAGATTCACGGAGAGAATCGGACTTTCTCTGCTCTTCCCGCCCTTTGAAAGGTGCTAATTTTTCATTGAGGTTTATGTTTTTTGACGTGTCATTGTTTAAGGCCGAGTGAAGTACATTAACAAAGGAATTTCTTGAATTTTGAACATCGTCATGAGCACGAGAGCTTTCAGTGCGTTGAGTTTTGCCTTGAAGTTCCTTTACATATCTTTTTACCGTGCGAGGCAGCTGCTGGAGGCCTACTTCGGTGTCTTCAAGACCACTTCGCCTCTGCGCTGCATGTGTCGAGTCCGAGGAAAGGGATGAGGCAGCCGAGATAAGGCGACCATCAACAGATATTAGTAGCTCTAGAGGCACCTGCGTCCCATCCTGCCGCACCTGCTGCAGCGTCAGGATGAAGTTGTTGTCTCCAGTTTCAGAAACCTGTACATTATCCCCAACAGCCTTTACTCCCAAGTGGTTCAGTTCACCAATGATGCCCTGATGGGTATGATGGGAATGATGGGAATCCGCCACCGGACCCTTGGTGAGAGTTTGAGGAGGAAATTCTACATTCAGGAATTCATTTTCGTTATCAATGAGCGTCGAGTCTTTGAGTGTGGAAGGTGTGATGTGGTGGAGGGTGGTAGTAGTGGGAGGGAGGGTGGGATTGGTAACAGGACTGGTGGACTGGAACAGAGATTCTGGCGAGACTGTGCCAATGGTCGGGGGAGAAATCTCAAAGTTTGTCACTCCGCTATGAGGTCGTGAGAAAGTAATGTTTGTGACCTGCAGGTAGGAAGTGACCAGAGGATGCGGGGAAGCTTCGGGAGATTCCCTGGAAGTGGGGGAAAAGGTTACGGCTTGCCAATCACTGGGAATAACTGTCGGCGTGCCCAGATGCAGCGAGTTAGACTTCTGTTGATGCAGCAGTGACAGTTGTTGTGGATCATGTGGTACTGGTACTGGTGGTGGTAATGGTGTTGGTGGTGATGGTGCTGGAGGTGGTGGCGTGGGTAATGAAGGTGATATGGCTAATGGTGATTGCTGTTGTTGATGGTGATGGTGTTGATGTGTCTCAGTCTGTTGCAACTGGTGCTGGTGTTGTTGGTGTTCCTGATGCTGGTGTTGCTGCTGCTGATGTGGGTGATCGTTAAACTGATGCTGCTGGTTTTGGTGCTGCTGCTGATGATGATGCTTGATCTGCTGGTTCTGGTGTTGCTGCTGGTGTTGGTGGTGCTGTTGCTGGTCCAGTTGGTGTATGTGGTGAGGCTGCTGGTTGTGATGTTTCTTCTGGTGTAATGTCTGCCATTTAGATCCTTCCTGGTCCTGCCACGCCTGGTGCTGCAAGTCCTCGTTGCCGTGTTGACCAAAGGTTGCTTGCGGTTTCGAGCTGACGTCCAGAGTCACGAAAGCGTCAGCCCCAGAGTTTTGAGTCCTGGTGAATCGCTGGGATGGCGTAGATACAGCGACCGGAGCTTCTGTCACTAACTGCTGCGAGTGATGCTCCTCCCCACCAGGGCTGTCGCTGAAACCCGATGTGTCCGGTTGTGGAGTCTGTTGGCTGACGTGACAGAAACATCCTGACGGGACCCTGAAGGCTGCCTGAAACACTCCGCCGCCAGGGGCCTGTGGATCAAAGGCGGCCATCTTGTGCAGGCTGTAACGCTGACGGCAGGTGGAGGCGAGTGGTGGAGGCACGAAGGGGCACAGGTCACCCACCGCCCCGCTGCCTCAGGAAGTGTGGTGATAATGAGAAAATGAATTAGAATAACATCCAATGTAGTCATTTGTTTAAAATATATTACTGGATATCATCAATACAAGTAACTTTGGGGGGCGTGGTATGATCTTTAAAACTATAACGGTACTGGAAAACTGCAGGAATTAATATGATTTTCATATAGTGATTTAGCTAAAACACATCACTGAAAACTATATCTAGAATGAGTTTTCATCTGTGTAGTTTAAAGTCATTAACTACGTATGAAGATGATTAGGAAATTGAGGTTAAGCTTTCTTTTAATGTTAAATGATAGAGCCCAGCATAAATAGTGGAAACCTAATTCTTGCTGTGAATCCTTGTTTGAACGTATAAGAGACGAGACGGATACAAAAAAGAAAAGAGGAAAAAAACTTCTTGGCAACCCAAGAGAATCACGAAGCTGGAAAAAAATATATATGAATGAAGGACGGGTGTGAGGAAATAGTAAGAAATAAACGGAAAATGTTTAAGGAATAACAACAGGAAACAAGCCAGAGAAAACATAGAATCGGGAACAAGAAAAGAAAAAAAAAGAAAACGAGGAGACAAAGAATTAGCCCAACAAGAATAAAGGGCGTAAAAGAAGGACAAAAGTTGGAAAAACATAAGAACACAGGCAGTTAAAAAGAACTGAAACGCGGAAAGCAAGAAGAAAAGAAAGAAAAACAATGGAAGAGACAAAATATAGATGGACAGAAGATAAGAATAAAAAAAAAAGGATATGAGTGAGGGAAGAAAGGAGGAAGGGCAAAGATTTTCAGTACCTGCAGACTTCCATACGGATTCGCTGCGGGAAGTTCTCAGTGTTGATAATCTTGAGTAGCGTCCCGTCAGCAGAATGTCCCCAACCAGGCCTCAACTCCTTTACTGTCGCCTCACACACGTACCTGAGAGAGAGAGAGAGAGAGAGAGAGAGAGAGAGAGAGAGAGAGAGAGAGAGAGAGAGAGAGAGAGAGAGAGAGAGAGAGAGAGAGTTTATATAAATAGTCAACAAATTAGAATAAAGATGAGCCAAACTATAAAATGGATAACAAAAAATCTTACCTTTCACTGCAATTTTCTTTTTTAAGTTTGAAGGGCACCATTGACATCAGGAGTGATGTATTACTTCAAACATTGACATGGTGCAAGTTATGTTAATTTAATGTCTGCTGCAATAACAAGTTGTACACCAGTTTAAAGAATTGTTTTTAGATTCACTTCTTCAAGTAACTGGCATCTACGCTCTCTCTCTCTCTCTCTCTCTCCACTCTCTCTTCTCTCTCTCTCTCTCTCTCTCTCTCTCTCTCTCTCTCTCTCTCTCTCTCTCTCTCTCTCTCTCTCTCTCTCTCTCTCTCTCTCTCTCTCTCTCCAGTTGTGCTAGTTTTGTTGCCATTGATGACAGAAAGTGTACATGAAAAGAAGAAGAGACAACTAGTAACAATGCTAATGAGGAAAAAGGGGAAGAGGGCGGAGGTCACAGGTGCACCGCGTGGGGCCTCACCTGTCATGGGGTCGCGACGGGCTATAGAAGAGAGAGTCGTTGGCGGGCGAATGAAGCTCTGAGTAGGTGAAAGTAGTGGCCGCCCTGCTGTCCCTCACTAGACTGTCCTGCCACCTGCTGGGGAGACAGACCGGAGGAAGTAGAGAATACACCGCCACTGCCGTTAGTCCGCAACATATGTATCATCGATGTACTTGGGTGTTTACGTCCATTGTGATAAAGATGTATGTTATGAAGGTCATTTTTGCACGCTAGGAGACTCCGCTCTTCGTATATCATGTGGGAATGAATTGTATTGCTTCACTATCGAAGAATTCGCAGTCTCATGTGTGAAACGCCGGATGTTGTTAAATATAAAAATAAAAATAGATGTCATTTCCTGAACGAGGCAGAGTGTTGTATTATTTGTTCGGTGGGGCGTGATGATTCTCTGCCTCCCTCTCTCCCTCCACGACAGTGTTGCCAAAACCAAAATGACCTTGCCTTGCCTGGCTACGGGAAGCTGTGATATTTGACATACATTTATACACAAGGAACACACACACACACACACACACACACACGAACAAAGATAATAAGCTCATCCTTATGCCACCAACTACACACACATACACACACACACACACACACACACACACACACACACACTACTGTCTAGCTATGTGGTAACGTCCTCGACAGCAATAGTCACTTGACAAGCCAGACTCTCACATCAGAGATTTCCACTGACGAGCAAGCAGTTTCTGTCCCCCATGTACAAGACAATGCTGGGTGGAGTGTAAAGCGCTTCACTCCTACTAATGAAAAAAAAAAACTACGTAAGTATAGAAACTCTGAGCATTCTTCAGTAGAGTAATAGTTAGTGATCAGAAGTGCCTTTTATCCTCAACGTAGATAAATCGCTCACTCTCTCTCTCTTTCACACACACACACACACACAGTGGTTGGGAGGGAGGGAGAGGAAGGGCGTGGCAGGGGAGTTCTTACTGCACAACTTTGCTTTCACAAATGAGCAGCAACACTTTCAGTTAAGTTATGACACGAAATATTCATTGTAACTCTCAATATAAAACCAAGTAATGTGAAAAAAGAAGTCAGAAAGAAAGTAGCACAGAAAGCTTAGTAGAATGAAAAAAATAAAAGCAAATTTCGAATGACTTGCATAATGAGTGTGCCACGGCTAATGAATATTTTCCTAGTTCTTACACAGATACAAAAGATAAATAAATGAATACGTATGATATAAACTTCCTAATCAATCTCATAAGAAAATAATATTGGCAGGTAAATAAAATTTGAGGGCTTTCCATACTCCCAACAGGTTTTTAGACTAGTGATTTCATACACGTTCGTGGCGTTTGAATTGTCCCCGGCTTCGTTGCCACACCAGGAGACATAGGCAGTGATAGATAGCGCAGAATGAAAAGTCACAGTTGGAAATCCTCCAGAGTGATCAAGACTGCACGTGAATGCCAGAGGGATGAAGAGACAATTTGCAAAGAAATGTTGTTTTCGTTCCGAGAAGAGAAGACAAAACATTAATTACTTTTTATTATATATATTCAAGGACATATACCCGTAAGATGACTCAAAACAAACAAACACACACACACACACACACACACACACACACACACTTCAAGGAGGACTTCTTTTTATAACCACATTGTTTCCCCAAAGGTTCTCTCTCCTCCCACAACGAGAGTGTTCCTCACAATGGAATATAATCTAACTTAACGCACCCTAACATACACAAAACCTAACTTAACTCAACGTAACCAAACCTTATTACTTCCCTAACGGTTTCCCACCCCACATCGAGTCTTCCCCACAATAAATGCATGAGAGAAAACCAGCTAAACTTTCACTGAGGGATTAAGAGAGAAAGAGAGAGAAAATATGCTGGGAGACTTACAGAAAAAGGAGGAAGCGAATTAGAGAGACTGTTGTTGGAAGTGGTGAAGGAATAGAAACTAAGGAAAAAGGAAAGAAAAAATACATGTCATGCAGCAGTTGTTGGGTGAGATGAGAGACAGTTCATTCACCTTCACATTGTAGCTCATGGTAAGGTGTCTGCGTGTCAGAGAGAGAGAGAGAGAGAGAGAGAAATACTAGCCATACAATTATCTAGGTTACTGAGTGCATCCAGCGAATATCACACACACACACACACACACACACACACACACACACACACACACACACACACACACACACACACACACACACGTTTTTTAAGGTGTCATTATTAGATATGTAAAAAAAAGATCGTCGCTTTTTATTTGAAATACAAAAGCGTATTAAGGTATAAATAAATGGGTAAACAAATAGATAAACAAATAAATAAAATAAATAAAGTTACATCACATACATTTAACAACAGGAACAATAACAACAGTAACAACAACAACAAC
>CM035195.1:1368969-1381619 GCA_020233015.1 Callinectes sapidus | reverse complement strand
GTGTGTGTGTGTGTGTGTGTGTGTGTGTGTGTGTGTGTGTGTGTGTGTGTGTTTGTGTGTGTGTGTTTATATATATATATATATATATATATATATATCTTTGACATGGCTAATACAATACAAAGGAGTCGCTTCCCGGCCGTGACTATCGGTACACGGTTGATGCTTGTCACTGTGTTCGAAGTCTGAAACAGTATCAGTCACCCGACATATTTTCACATTTCTGAAAGCAGTTCATCCGAGAACACTCCTGAGTTGTACCCACATGCCTAGCCAGCTGGAGCCTCATTAGCGGAGAGAATGGCTGCACGTGATTGCACTCAGCTCCTGGCCGTTGAGGTTATCTAAGCGTCATACAAAGCTCTCTTCACACAGCATGCTTACCGTACACGCTCTAGTGTAGTGAAGAAAAGCAAAATTATTAGATATTCGGACGTAACGTAAAATCAGTCTGGCCCACGTGCTGATACCGTTAAAACCTTTTGTGTTGCATGCACTTCAAAGGAAAATTATTACAAAATATGTGCCTGGATAATTATTTCCTTCATTTGCCTCGTCGTGTAGTCATCGGTAATCATATCAGAGGAAATAAAAGAATAGGCTTCATGTGGCTTGATAGTACAACATTTCCCATATTTCTGACTATTGTTACTACTCACGCACATATTCTGTGTATCATTCTCCCACGATTCATTACAGTTCAGTTTGCTCCACAAACATAATTATCAGGTTCTCTGGCGGTGTATTTCCTGAAATAGGTTCCCAACAGAAGCTGCACCAGCTGCTGCAATGACAGCTGCCAGCAAGAGTCGTCTGCTGCAATCCACTTCCGGACCAAGATCATACTGACCATGATTTGGAATCTAGATCAAGATGGTAAATAGAACACGAACTGCGTGACCAGGATCATTGATCCAAAACGAATCGCCGTAAATAGACCGAGCTCTTTCTGATGCGCTGTATGTACCCGTCCACTGAGGCCTCACAGTATTATTTAGACCAGTGTTTCTCAGACTGTGTTCCACGAACCCCAGGGATCCGTGAACACCTCTCAAGGATTTCGTGGCAAAAACTGATACATGTTTGACATAAGCTTGCTTTCAATTATGATTGATTATGAACTGTATTCGGTAAAATTGTGAGAGATTAAACAATTTACATTTTAGTGTAGAAGAGAGAGAGAGAGAGAGAGAGAGAGAGAGAGAGAGAGAGAGAGAGAGAGAGAGAGAGAGAGAGAGAGAGAGAGAGAGAGAGAGAGAGAGAGAGATATAGAGAGAGAGAGAGAGAGAGAGAGAGAGAGAGAGAGAGAGAGAGAGAGAGAGAGATTCAGGAAAAAAATTAAACAAAATCAAACAATAGAAAATATCTGAATATTGAGAATAGGACGTTTCATATTCATAGAGCATTATCTTCCAATGATATTGGTAAGAACAACGAATTTGGGTGCTAATACTGATAGCTGATTCTCAACGGCCAACCCACAGCTGAAAAAACACTGATCCAGTAATGGCGTTACCAACACATCACTTGTATAAAATGACTTAGTTTAGGTCCGACAAGTGAACATGCTGTGTTAGTGAATATCTTCAAAACAAGCCAATTTAATACACAGTACTACATCACCATGAATAAATCAACAAACAAATTGATAAATGCATAGATTAAAACAATCAATGTAAAAAAAAAATCATTTAGTTCCATTTACGAGGCAATAAGCATGCACACCCGCGCACACAGCTCTGGAAACAAGACACAATAGTAAATGCTGCTAAATGATTGGCTGAAATCAAATTTTCCAACTTTTTTTCATATCTAAATCAGTGTTCATTGACGATGAGAGATTCATTGAAAAGAACTATGAGTTTTGCGGGTGAATGAAAGAGGACGTTATTTGGTGGGTAAATAGACGAAAAGATTAAGACGCAGGTAAATGACATGATTTTTTTATCTCTCTACTTGTAATTATAATATAAATAAAAAAGTTATGTTCATTTTCCTATGTAATCAATAAGATTTATAGCAAAACTAAAAACATTTTTTTCTCTTACGAATGTGGAAATTAACATGTGTAATTTCATTGGAAGCGACAGTTACTGGTTAAAGATCACTAATAAGCAACATGATTGTCAGGCTTAAAGTATCAATCCGGTATTATGAAGCAACTTTCCTCTCCCCCTCACCTGGGTGGAGATGGCGGAGGTGCGGCAGGCTGGCGGGCCCCTCAGACACCTCCTGCAGCTGCTCGTTACCCCCACGCGTCCTCCGCTGTTATGGAACAGAGATAAAGTATTAAAGGCAACATTGCTGCATATGCTAACATAAAGCATTTGTCTATTACTGTTTGGTGAGAATACCAGGAACTGCAGCTGCCACTCATCAAGCTGCAGTTAGTCACATTGGTGTTCCCACCAATAACCCAAATTATTTCCCCAGCACAGTTGAGATTTCATTTATTTTTTTGTTATCAATCATGTCTAAACTAATTTTCGAAAGCATCAGTACAAAAGCAAAATAGTATCAAAGCATTAACCTTTCAAATAATGGTGGAAATCGATGAACACATTTACATAAAGTCATCCATCATGACTTTCAACAAACGTCACGCCTTTAGTGACGCGTGTCTACACGATATACCTTTCTAATCTAAGCGCCTATATATGTCTTTATGCCTGTCTGTGTGTATGTCTTTTGTTTGTTTGTTTGTCTGTGAGTCTATTACGTACCAAGTGGGTAGAATCCCTCAGGTTCCGAATGAGCGGTTTGTTGACATCACTGACTGGAGCTTCAGGTGACTCTTGAACACGTTCCTGCAAGGATGGGAAAAGGGAGAAGGTGGAGAACGAGGTGGAAGCAGAAGCGGAGGGGGTGGATCGGGAGGAGGCGCGTGAAGAGGGAGGGAAGGAGGAGGAGGAGGCGGAGGGGGAGGAGGCGGAGGGGGAGGAGGCGGAGGGCGAGGAGGCAGAGGAGGAGGATGCGGAAGAAGAAGATGAAGGAAAAGAAGAGGGGAAGGAAGGGAAGGGGAAGGGATCGGATGA
This sequence comes from Callinectes sapidus, assembly GCA_020233015.1. NCBI lineage: Eukaryota > Metazoa > Arthropoda > Malacostraca > Decapoda > Portunidae > Callinectes > Callinectes sapidus. The sequence goes on along the minus strand of CM035195.1, from coordinate 1,378,584 downwards.
GAAGGAAGAAGAGAAAGAAGGAAAGGAAGAGAAGGAAGCGGATGGGGCGGAGAAGGAAGCGGATGGGGCGGAGAAGGAGGAGGATGAGGAGAAGGAAGAGGATGGGGAGGAGAAATGGTGAGGGAAGGTTTCGTCTACAGAGGAACGGTCTATGGGTGGTGAGGAGCGTGGGAATGAGTGGGCTTCTGTACGTGATCTAAAGGTGGGGGGGATGCGAGATTCTAAGGCAGACTAGAGAGAGAGAGAGAGAGAGAGAGAGAGAGAGAGAGAGAGAGAGAGAGGTGGGGGAGGGAGAGAGTATTAAACATTCAAACTACGCATTTTCTACCAGTCCGAGGTTTCATGCACAACAAACACTAAAATCTACAACTACGTGCTGACTACTCGACAACTTTACAACCACAGCAATATACAGAGGAATGTAAAGATGATATGTTACTAAATACAGAGAAGAAAGAGCAGTCTGTGAGGGAAATATATTTACAGTACTTGTCACTAAAAGAGTATAATTTCAAAGTCAGGAACAAGATTAAGAATAGAAAATGTGTAAAAAAATTCATCATCAAAAGTTAGTGGAAACTTTCGTTGTGTATGGGGGGGGGTGAGTATGGGGGATCATAGAATTGAGGAAGAATTACCTTGTTTCTAATTCTCTTGCCAAAGGATCCAATATTGTTCAGAACTTGGTTGGCAACATCATCGCTGATGTCAGAGAAGTCGAATCCTGAGGAAGGGAAGGAGGTGGCTGGGGTCGGTCTTGCGTTTCCTTTATGGGACGTCCTTTGCTGCTGTGATGGATAACCTGACGAAGGGAAGGAAGTTTCTGCTTCTGACGAGGAAGCTGCAGTTGGTCTTGTCCCTTTAGTGAACGTCCCATGATGCCTGAAGGGAGATCCTGACGAAGGGAAGGAAGGTTTGGTGCCTGACGGAGGTGCTGCAGTAGGTGTTGCATAGCTTGGGTGTCTCGAAGAGGGAGTTCTGGTTCCTTGTGACTGAAGCCTTGTGTTTTGTGAAGTGACTCGTTGCCTCTCCGCAGCAGGAGTCTGGCTGTGTTGGATCAGCTGAGGCGTGGGAGTGTTGTGCGGGTACTGTGATGTTGTCCGGGTATTTGAACCACGTAAAGTTGTATGGCGGATTTCCTGATTTTGCAGAGATTGTGGTTTCTGGGAGGGTTGCTTAGGGTTCTGTGGTCTCTGTGGGAGTTGTTGTACACTCAGACGTTCGCTGTTTGGAGGTCGCTGTTCATTATCTCGACTTTGTGGAGGCTGTACAATGCTCTCTTGATTTTCCGGGTCGTGTTCTCTAGAATGCTGCAAATCATTATTTTCGTTTTGTGAGAGTTGTAAGCGGTTCTGTCCATTCTGTGAGGAGTGTAAACGATTCTGTTGATGCTGAATTTGTTGTTGTGATTGGCTTTCCTCATTCTGTGATGATTGTAAGTGCTTTTGTTGATTCTGAGAAGGTTGCAAATGGCTCTGTTGTTGCTTTACTGGTTGTTGGAAGCTCCCTTGGTTGTGTGGAAGTCCTTGAGGTCTATGTTGACTCTGTGGGTGTTGCAAAGGTTTCTCTTGGTTCCGTGGATGCTGCAAGCCCCCCTGTTGGCTTTGTGGATCTTGTAAGCTGCTCTGTTGGTCATGTGAATGCTGCAGACGGTTCTTTTGGATTCCTGATGGTTGTGAACTGTCTTTTGGGCCCTGTGAGGATTCAAAAGGGTTCTGTTGCTTCTGTGAGGGATGCAAATGAGTATGCTGGTTCTGGAAAGGTTGCTGAGGATTTTGCTGATGTGTTGGATTTGGTTCTCTGTTCTGATGCTTCTGTGCTGGTGTCTGGTGGCTTGCTTTAGTCGTTGGTGGATTGTTCTGTGGATGAGGAGACGATGATGATCCTTGAGGTTGTAAAGTTGAGTGCAAATTTTGTCCCGGTTGACGGTTTCCTTGCTTTAGTGTAGTTGGTCCGTGGTTCTGTTGATTGTGTTGAGGTCTGTTGAGTGGGGGGAGTGAAGGCGGTTGTCTCTGTGATGGATGCAAGTTGTTGCCGTCATTCTGTGAAGTCTCAAGGTGGATTTCCTGATTCTGGTGGGACTGGAAGGGTGTTTCTTGGTTCTGTGGAGATGGTGAACGGTTCTCATGACTTCGTGGGGGCTGGAAGGGACTCTCCTTATTGTGCTGTAAGTTGCTTCCCTGAATATTCAAAGGCTGGTTGTGATTGCCTTCGCTGCTTGAAGACTGGACGTGGCTCTGTTGGTTCGACATGGAAGGAACTTTATCGTGTTTCTGAGGGACTGGGCGGCCATCTTGCTTATTCTGAGGCGGCAGTGTTACTCGTATCTTCGAGGTGTGTGGCTTCTTGAGGACCAGAGTGGGGGTGGACTGCGGTGATTTGGACGAAGCATGAGACATTTGCTTGGTGGGTGGCGAAGTGTAGATGGTGATGGGAGAACTAGTAAATGTGGTTGGTGGTGGTGGTGGTGGTGGTGGTGGTGGAGGTGGTGGTGGTGAGTTTGTTGCAGGCGTCCGGAAAGGATGCTTTGGGATTGGAGGTAAGGAGGAGAGGGAAGAGGAAGGAGCAAAGCTTAAGTGGGAGGATGATGTAGGAACGCGAGAGGGGTTAGAGTCCTGCGATCCAAACTGGAACTCAGACGAAGAAGGGAACTTTGTTGGTGAAGAGAACTTGGGTGGTGGAGGGAATTCAGTTGATGGAGGGAACCTGGGTGCTGGAGGGAAATTTTGTAGTAGTTGTTGTTGTTGTTGTGGTGGTGGTGGTGGTGGTGGCGGCTGTGGTGGTGGCGTCGACGGCAGTGAGGTGTGTTGGTGGTTTGGTAGATGGGTGTGGTGCGTGTTGAGGGGCTGCGGGTGTGGTGAGGCATGTTGCTCAGTGGATGGGATCACCGTGTCCTCGATAATGAAGATCTCATCTTGACTATTTGCTGGAGGCCTGTAGGCATCGTAAGTAGGCTGGAACGGTTGCCATTCGCCCTCAGCAACCTTGCCGTTGAGAGAGCTCTCCAGAGGCGAAAAGTAGGAATCCTCCTCAATCACAGATTTAAAGTGTGATGTCAGACCATCACCTTTGAAAATATCATGTGCTGGGTTGCTCGCCTCTGAGAGGAGTTTGAAGCCCTGCATCAAGTCTTCAGGACGCTGCCTTGGAAACTCTGAAGGAACCTCAAAGGGAAATGGATGCGGAACTCCCTTCTGCCGGACATCCTCATGATACAGGTTATCGTGGCGCTGTTGCCCGGGGGGCGGCGCGGTCAGCTGAGAATGCAGAGAATGTCTCTTGTCTGGTTGTACCAAATGTGGTGACACTCCGGGAGGATGTCGGACGGTGGGCTGAGGTGGAGCGGGTTTTTGAGGGTGCCGGGTGTATTTGGGCCTCCAGTTTACGGGACGTGGCCTCTCTCGACCACGGTGGCCACCAGCAGCACGCTGGAGACCCCCAACAAATGGGGCGATGAGAGACGAAAGGAGGCCACGTGCACTCCTGCCTTCTTGTTGGCCCGTAACTGCGCTCATCCTGTGCTCTGCCGCCAAAGGCACGGGCATGGCTCTGTCCTCAGTTGTAGGCGTGGCAGAAGACAGGGAAGCCGGTGCCTGTAGTTGACCGAATGCACAGGTTGCCATCGCTGCCCACACCATCACCTGCAAAACAACTTCCATTAGGTAACCTTCAGAGATTCATGCCTCATTTTACTTCACCTGTCCCCCTCGTCCCCACCATTCTTCCTCCCTCCCTCCCTCCCTCCCTCAGAGATATCCTCATGGAAGGAAGTCTTAGTAAGACCTATATCAAGAAATTACCTTGAATCCGAAGGAAAAACAGCCTGGGACTAGAGAATGATTAGGGAAAGAAGAGAAAATTAATGTACACTCTATATATCATCATGAACATAAGAAAGATGGTTTAACGTGACAACGATTGATAGCCCGTGAGTGACAGGGTGACTGGATGACGTATTTTCCCAACGTGATTGATGAGTGGCGTCAGTCGGTGTGCAGAGCCAAGGAACAGAATGACAGGCAGATCACACTGGCTGCTTTCTCGATAATTGTATTGCACGATACATTAGGGTCGTAGAGTGCGTGCATGTGTGTGTGTGTGTGTGTGTGTGTGTGTGTGTGTGTTATTGCAGTTTACGGAATTTTAACTATGGGCTGGTGCCGCTCCGTTACACTACTCTCTCTCTCTCTCTCTCTCTCTCTCTCTCTCTCTCTCTCTCTCTCTCTCTCTACAAACTGATGAAAATGTGGTATCTTTTATCATTTTGTCTTCATTTTCGATTTCCTTTTATTTTCATTGATTTCTCACATTTTTTCACCATATCTGGATGAACACAGCCTCACCATCAGTTTATCTCTGGTCCATCTTATTGCTTGTGGCCACGCAGTGTACAAATCCAGTACATCCATTCCTGTTCATCACATCCTTTGAACTGATGGAAGTGTGGTATAGGGATTGCAGCAAAGGTCACATTGGCATGGTTCCTAGGATCAAACAGGATATAACCAGAAATAACAGGTTCAAGCAGAAAAATTAAGGTTCAGGAGAAAAACTGGATGGAACTGGTTCTTTTATGGACTCAGTAATCATATTGTTCATGCTGAGACAGTGATGAGTTTTAAAAGATCAGACAAGTTTATGGATGAGGATGATGGTGGAATTAACCAGCGGTGCTCACGTGGGGACTACCTAACGGCCTTCTGCAGCTTCCCTCATTTTCTTATGTTCTTATCTTCGTATCTTCTGCTGGCCACTGATACCAACGCGCCAGAAATCTCCCTCCACCTCAACACCAGTCTGTGTACTGGCCTGAGCTAAGCAAAGAGCACCTTAGACTGCCCATCGAGGCCTCACGTACTATGCTGGTACCTTATCTATCTATCCGTCTATCTATCTATCTATCTATCTATCTATCTACCAATCTATCTATCTATAATACAGATAGATAGATTGACAGATAGATAGATAGATAGATAGATAGATAGATAGATAGATGGATGAATAGATAGGTAGATAGATATGTATATACACATTAATTACTAATGTACTGTTATCATTGTTATTATTGTTATTGTTATTACCATTATTATTTCACTCACTCCAGCACACCTTTCGCTTTGTACTTCAAGACAAGAAAGAAACCGCAGACTTGTGAACGCTCCAACAAATAACGTGAATGAGAAATGTATAGAGACAACACTGAATGTGCAAAACTGGCGAGGCACGCAAGTCTCCGTCACGGTGTGGATGGCGCGGGGAATATGGGACGCGGTTCGCGGAGCGCGGAAAGAAAAGTGTGAGGTAAAAAGTTACCTGTAAAGTGAGTCTGATGAGCATCCAGACCCAAGGACAAAAGTTTACGTATTTGTGTTTGTGTTCAGCGTCCAAGTGTCGATGCACAGAGATAAAGCAAACCAAGAAATCAACAATCACGAATAAATAAAGTAATACTTATAACAAACATAATAGTACAAAAAAAAAAAAACAATAATGATAGTAGTAGTAGTAGTAGTAGTAGTAGTAGTAGTAGTAGTAGTAGTAGTAGAAGTAGTAGTAGTAGTAGTAGTAGTAACAACAACAACAACAACAACAACAAGCATCAGCTGATCTACACCATAGTCAGATCTAGGAAACACTGACTCAGTTATCAAATTACGCTCTTAGCTTGGAGCACTATTTGACATCCAACATTCCCGCTGCCTCCACCAAACATCACAGTGGAAGAGAGAGAGAGAGAGAGAGAGAGAGAGAGAGAGAGAGAGAGAGAGAGAGAGAGAGAGAGAGAGAGAGAGAGAGAGAGAGAGAGAGAGAATGACAGCTCACTAGAAACACTATAGCATCGTCAGCAAACAAAAATAACGACACAAGATACAAACCAGAAACAGTAAAGGAGAGTAAAATTATCACATCACTGAATAGAGAATAGCCATATCATTCTTATTTTCATCTTTCCCCCCCCCCCCCGCTCTCCCTCTCTCTCTCTCTCGCTCTCTCCTCCTCATCGCATCTGTACCTCTCTCTCTCTCTCAATGTTCGTTATGCTTCCCTCATGTCGTTCACTACTGACCCTCCTCCTCCTCTTCCTTCTCCTCCTTCTCCTCCTTCCCTTCCTCCTCCTCTTTCTCCTCCTCTTTCTCCTCCTCCTTCTCCTCCTCCTCCTCTTCCTCCTTCTCCTCCTCCCCCTCCTCCTCCCTGACAGAATACGAGTCTTCACACCACGTAAATACAACTCAAGATTCTTTTCCCTTCTCCTTTCCTTCTCTCCCTCCTTTGTTTTCTCACATATGCACGTTTTCATCGTCTTCCTTCCTCCTTCACTCCTGGTTGCATTCTTCTCTAAAGTTTATCCTCGCGTCATGCTGAGAGAGAGAGAGAGAGAGAGAGAGAGAGAGAGAGAGAGAGAGAGAGAGAGAGAGAGAGAGAGAGAATAGTTCCGGAAATGTTTGTGTGTGTGTGTGTGTGTGTGTGTGTGTGTGGTGAAAGCAGACCAGAAGAGTTAGGAGCGCGTCACCTGTGTGTTGTACAGTACACAGGCACCTACGTGACTTCCTGCGTCAATTAACACGCTAAGACAGGGCAGGAAGTGACACACACCGGCACTCCTATACAATAGAGGAAGTGTTCGATGACGTGACTGGGACTCGTGTGATTTATCCTTTCCCACGTGCAGTACTTATTAACTATTTAACTCTTACACCATGATATTTTCCAATCATTTCCCTTATGATTTTTTTTTTTTTTTCTACAGCCACCTCAAGACCTTTTACCGGATATAAATCACAAGATCTATTTCTTTTATTCTATATAGATTATTGTGAGAATTTCATAGTGCTTCTATATCTGTGACTTGTTGTAGATTGTAGAGATTATGATTATCTTATTAAGGATATCAGATATGTTAAACCCTTATCACTAACTTACTGTTGTAACAGAGAGATTATGATTATCCTATCATTTCATCTACCATCACTTGGAGGCAGAGAATATGCTATGTTGAAAGAGGAAAGTGTGGTAGAGGCCTTTAAAATGTCAATCATTGTCCGGTGTATATAAAACATTGCAAAGGAACTCCTGAAGCATATACTGTAGTACGTACGTCATCGCCGTTGCTAGTGCATTCAACTAAGCATATTGTAATTGTGTTGGCTAATGCTGGGACGGAATTAAGAATCAACTGTTTTATTAACTTGCAATAATTCAGTAATCTCCAAGTTTTCGTAGTGTAGTGGTTATCACGTGCGCCTCACACGCGCAAGGTCCCCGGTTCGATCCCGGGCGAAAACACGAATAATCTGACGGTTATTCATTTATTATGTACGTATTCACCCATTTACTCATTAATTGATTGATTTTGCATATCTATTTCTATCATTATGAGGATGACTCCCAAATTAAATGCTGGAATAAACAGTAATGATAACGACAATAATATTTTTTCTTCATTATCATTATCATCTTTTTGTTATTTTCGCCGTTTTTGTAGCATGACTTTTACTACTTGCATACAAAGTACATCAGAGAGAGAGAGAGAGAGAGAGAGAGAGAGAGAGAGAGAGAGAGAGAGAGAGAGAGAGAGAGAGAGAGAGAGAGAGAGAGAGAGAGAGAGAGAGAGAGAGCGAGAGAGAGGATGAGAGAAGGAGGGAGGGAGGCCATACAAATAAAAAAATATATATATAATAATAGTAAAAATGATAATGATCATAATAATAACATTGACACGCGTCACTCTACTCCTCCTCCTCCTCCTCCTCCTCCTCCTCCTACTACTACTACTACTACTGCTACGACTACTACTGCTACTACTACTACTACAACTTGGCTCGTGTGGCAGGGACAGGCAATCACAATCCAGGACAAGGGGTCAGAAGAGTCAATATACACGTGCTACAACCTCGCCTCTGCCTCATTCCAAGGGGTCACGCGCGTATCGTGTCTCACCGCCTCTTTCCCTCTTTCCGCAACACTGTTTCGGAATACCCATTGTCCCAAAACGTTCTGATGCCGTATTTCCTCTCTATAACATGCTCTACTGAAAGTTATCGAGTACTCTCATGCTTTTTGTTGATGTTGTTGTTGTTGTTGTTAACGTATTTACTTATTTGCAAGATTTATCAATCATTCTATTCTTTTAACATTCTCTAGTTGAAGTTGTTCGATACTGATTGATTGATTTATCTATTTATTTATTTATTTACCTATTCATTTATTTATTTTATTCTATTATATTCTATTCTATTCTATTCTATTTATCTTCTTTGTTTTTTATTTATTTTTTTTTTTTTTTTATTTATTTATTTTTTTTCTGTCTGTGTAAGCAGGTTTGGATTATTTCCTCTTATTTCCTGAAGGGATTTTGTTTCAGGACAACACAAGGCTAAAAGCTTCCCACAGAAGAAGGCAGCTTCTGAACAGAAATCAGTTTCAATCATTCAAAATCATGAAAATGTGTCCATGATCAAGTTTCAAAAAAATATTCTACACTAATGAAAAATTAAAGAGACAAAAAAAGTGACTTAGCATTTATAAGGTTTTGAAACAATCGAAATGTTGAAAAGTTTTGGAATGAGAATGATCTTACTAGTGGCGATGAATAACAGGAATTCTTGGCATTTTCACTTATCTTGTCTGCTTCCTCTGCGTTTGTTCTGAGATATGGTGACGTACTATGTTTAGGACAGAGCAGTAGGGCGTGAGAGCATAGAAAGCAGGATGTTGGTACACCACAGCCTGTATTTTGAAACGGTATTCTCCTTAAACACTCCCATCGCTGTTGTTGTTAGTTTAGTTCTCGCTCTTGTTGTTATTCTTGTTGAACTACTAAAAGCAGCTCGGTAATACTTTAGTAGCAATTGAGTAGTAGCAGAAGTAGATAGTAATAGTAGTTGTAACAGTTGTAATAGTTGTAATAGTTATAGTAGTAGTAATAATAGCATTAACAGTAATTGCAATAATAGTTGAAGTAGTAGTAGTAGTAGTAGTAGTAGTAGTAGTAGTAGTAGTAATAGCCAATGGTAGTAGTAGTAGTAGTAGTAGTAGTTGTTGTAGTTGTTGTTGTTGTTGTTGTTGTTGTACGCAAAAAAAAAAATAATAATCAGACAAAGGAAGTTGCAATAAGCCATCGAGCCTGTACATGACACTTGCTGTATGAGATGAAATATACTAACTCATACCCATCACCCTCATTCATACAACTGGCTAATCTTCTAACAAAACTACTTAACGATTCATCACTAACAACCTAATTAATTTAACTCATTACATTCATCTACCGCTCTGTTTGAGAACCAATTCCTTCCTTTTTTTTTTTTTTAAGTTCATCAAGCTTGAATCAATTATTTCCTTTTTTTTTTTTTTTTTTTATTCAACATCCTCTGTATTAATTCTTGTATGCCTAAATCCTTCTTCTAATGTGGACACCAGACAGAACTCCATATTAAGATCTAAATGACGTCTATCCACTGTCTTGATGGTAGTAGTAGAAGTATTAGTATTAGTAGTAGTAACAGCCTTATTATCTGGTTATCTTCTGCTAAATATGTTAACGACACTTATTTTCCCGTCGTTGGATTTTGCCAGGGTAATGAGTTTCCGCTTGTTGGAAATCCCCATATGTGA
>CM035195.1:1328085-1368869 GCA_020233015.1 Callinectes sapidus | reverse complement strand
CACACACACACACAACACAACCACACACACACACACACACACACACACACACACACACACACACACACACACACACACACACACACACACACACACACACACACACACACACACACACACTCAATCATGACGAGAATGAGGGCAAGCCTGCGCCCGGCGGCATACTCAAGATGCTGTAAATCTTCCCCCTCCCTCTTTCCTTCCCTCCCTCCCTCCCTTACCACCAGTCTCTATGGCGTTGTGCTCCAGTACCAAGCTTAACAAACTTTCCCCTTTATAGGATTCTAACGGCAGTCGAGTGTGATTCGACACAATCTATGGCTCCTTCCATCTACCTGAAGGTACAGGAAACCGTGTGAAGTGAGAAAGCGTCTGGCTACGTGGGAATTGTTGGCTTTCTACAGAGAAGGATCCATGAGTCTTGCTTTTCATTAATGTGACACATTACAAGATGTAGCTTACTGTCATCCACTGATCCTGCGTGGCTCACTTTGTATGTACGTAAGGAGGCATTTCGACAAGATAAAGCCTTTGATGCATAGATACGATGGTCTTAATTATTAGAATCAGAGACACGGTCAGACAGGCAAAGCTAGAGAAAATATAAAAATTTCACCTCATTGCTACTTCTGTCGGGCCGTTTGTCCTGGTGTAAATCGAACCTGATGAGGAAATTTATCTCCAATACTTATGTACGTGATTTTAATTCAGAGTTACTGGCACCGCTGTAGTAAAGAGTCCGCAGTCAGTCAGTGGAATTCGTACGCTGAAGATAGTCATGAACTGGTACAAGGCGACACCATCTATAGTACTTATTGTGCAGGGAAGGGTGGTACTCCTCGAAGCAAAAGAAAGCTCACAAAATAGAAAAATCTGCTAATTCTTTGACAAAAACGTCCCATGCAGCAGCAAACCCAACAAGTGGCAAAGGATAGTAATGTTGTTTTTCTGCTACTTCCTCTGATAGCAAAGGAAAAAGGAAATAAGAGATATCAATGAATTCAAAGGTACACTCACGCAAGCACTTAATCAAGGAATAGAAAGAAAGTTTCAGGCGAGATACCATTATAGGGAAACAGATAAGTGAGCTAATTGTAATGCCTCTTTACCAACGAGTGATATCAAGAGAGGCAAAAGAGGAAGCTAGAATGTTTGATGACCAGCAACAGGTGACTTTCAAAGTGACTCACCAAGGTTGCCTTCATGATGCACGTTGAGGGAGTCCAGTGACTGATGTATTCGTATGTCGCTCAGATCAAACACATGGAAGTCTTTCGCTTCTGAGCAGACGTAGCAAGTGGCCAAACTTTGTTCTCCCTCTGCAGCGTTTTAAGTCACGGGTCAGTGTAGTTGTGGCAGCATTCCAGTGACATCTGCATCAATGCCCCAATAACGTGGGCTTGATTTTATCTTTGGGACTACCCAGTGTCCATTTTCTGTTTGTATTTCTACAATCAAAATGGGTGTTTCCTGTCTCTCAACAGAAGTTTTGTGTCTTATTGAAGCACAGAAGATAAGCACTAGAACAGCTATACGCTGTCCGTTACAACTTGTTGTCTCGATCAAGAGCTGCACGCAGAAGGTGGGCGTCGCCGAGGTGGGAGTGGGTGTCGCCGCAGACAGTCGCGAGGTGAATGTCGGCAGATGTATCGTGAGTGCTGCTCATCATATTGTAGCCTCACTTTCTCCATAGTAGCTCCACCCTCACACACACACACACACACACACACACACACACACACACACACACACACACACACACGATGAAATTTGAAATCTTCTCCAAACTTAACACTCATTGAGGAGGAATAGTGGTCAATCCGTGAAACTGGCCTTTCTCCCAGGGAAGCAACAGCTGCTGCGTTGTGCTGTAAACTAGGCCACTGGGCCCCCTTGAGTCATTCTAACACTTGTTGGAGAAAAGTAAACTCGTCTCATAAACTGGTTGTCATTTCTAAATTTACTAATTAGACAATTCAATAATGATACTTATTCATCTTGTGCAAAAGAGAATATTAATCCATAATGCAGGGCTTTCTATCCTAGACAGATTTTCATTTGTTCGTTTAAAGTGAAACTTTGTTCTAAACACGCGTCTGTTGCAGGAGTGTTGAGGCAGTCAGCTGGGTGTCCATGAAGCACTCGACCCTGCGACCTGAGACTGAGGCAGTGAACACACACCTTGTTCTTGTTGTAATACACGAGCAAATCAGATGCGTTACATACATACATACATACATACATATATACATACATACATTCAATTTTATATTTCTGTGCTTACATATGTACATATACACATACACTGTACCACTGGAATAAATAATCAATATTATGAGGCTAGTAGTAAATGACGTTGCTATTCATTGTTTGTGTCCCCGTAAATAGACAGATAGATGGATATTCCGTGCTCGTACATAGACAGATAGATAGATATTCATTGACCACAGCTCAGGGTTTACAAATTCTCTTATCATCATACAATTTTTCATTAGTCTATCAATATGACTATGCAATTCGCACCAAAAGCTTGCGCGGTTCGACTCTAACTGTGAGCGGTATCAAACGGTACCTCAACAGTAATTTAATGAGTATTTACATGTAGTTAGTACTTTAGAGGTCTTGCCTTTTTTTTTCTTTTTAGAGAGAGAGAGAGAGAGAGAGAGAGAGAGAGAGAGAGAGAGAGAGAGAGAGAGATTTTGGGACAGAATCTATCAAATTCCTCTGATGTTGTTGGTTGATATAATGTTGTTCCTCCACATCTGTTGCACTGCTTCAATTATAGTTGTGGAATGGAACGTGTGTCATGCCGCTGTTCTCTTTTCATATTGATTGATTGATTTTCATAAGGCGCGGCATCATCGACGGTCATATGGTGTCGCTAATGATTCACAAATTTTCAGTCTAGAGAATTTGGGGGGGCCAGTCTTCAATGCGTTCCACCTGACAGTCTTATGGTCATTATTTTACAGCAAGGGCAGAGTGCATTGTTCTATGTCAGTCTGGTAGGTCTCAAAGCACTCAAACAAATGGTCACACAAAAGGTTTAAGTGTTTTTATTCTAGCTTTCATTCATTGGCAGCAGAACTACATTTCCCTGACCAAGGTGCCCCAAAGCATACCACAAACACTACCAAGGAATCGTTTTTAGTCTGACTCAAGTAGCGAGGTTCAAACGGGTCACTGCCACTGTATCGGTACACATTCTTATTTCGGTTTCTAGCTGGAGAGATAAAAAGTGTTTCATCATTTCATAGAACAAGCTGCTACTTTGCTGCAGTGTATGTAACCACAATTACAACTATAAAAGTAGGAGTACTTCAAATATAAAAAGAACAATAAGAACTCACAAAAGGGAGATGTAAAGCATAAGTAAAGGTAGAGCATTAATAAAATCTAATTACTAATGAAATAAAAATGTAAAAAAAAAAAGGGGGGGGGAACAACAGAGGCTTTTTTTTTATTTTTTATTTTTTTATCAATTTATTATTTTTCTTGCTGTTGTCATTTCACCCTCCGAGTTATTCCTACACAAAGATTTCGGCCCTTCCCCCAAACCCATCTCTTTGGACCTATACTGTACTCTCCCTTTGCCATTCACCCCGTACTTCTTCAGCGGCATCTCTCATCATTAATTGTTTTTCCTTCGACGAACCATCCCTTATGTATTACCATTCCTATAAAAAAAAAGGCTACTCAAGGTGCCAAACCATATAAAGCAGATATTCCCAACCTCTTTTGAGTTCATGCACCCTTCTCAGAGTTCTCAAGAAATTTATTACGTTCTTACCTTCGAGCCTAGGACAATTAATTACAAAGATACATGAATATTTCATAGACACACGTTTATTTTTAGTTTTAGGACTGAAAATATATAAAGACACCTTCATTTTAAACGACGAAAATACCTCTTTGATCTTAAATTATTATCATACAGGTGGGAGATGTGTGATACAAATGTGAAGCGTAATATAGTTATATACTGTATATAGGCTGGTATGTTTCATAAATCTTGAATACCTACTTCTGGATATGAATTAGTTTCTTACATGATGCGCGGTCTTATAACATCTTTCCCTATGTATCTATACGCACCTGCCCTGTCAGGAACCCTTCCATTTTTCCCCTTTATTTCCAGGTATGCACTAGGAAAACTCATGCAGCCTTGAGTACACCATGCACTGCTATAAGGCAGACTAAAAAGCGGATTATTAGAATTTTATAAACGTCCTCGCTGTCCTGCACGTCCTTTGTCCTGTAACAGTCACTCAGCACATCACCTCCTCCCACCAGCGAGCACCCTTATCAATCTCCTGATAACATTATAACTGCCACTCCTCACTAAATTACGCAATACATTTTTGGCACACATCTTCTATACAAGTCCTCTTGTGAAGTCACCACACTGTACTCATACACCCATATACCTACAAAAGGAATGCACCGTAGCGATCTAGTTATAGAATCATTTGTCAACCGTAATATACGTATATTAGAAATCCTAGCTGGTAGTTCGTAAAATGTAGTAAATTAGTATACTTGCTCCACTATTTCCATATCATCCATGTTAACACACACACACACACACACACACACACACACACACACACACACACATCCCTTGCTAAAGCATTAAATCACTAAGAAAATCATTGCTTCAGATATTTTCATCACATTAGTGTAATACGCAGCAACACTCAACTCTCTTTAAACGTCGCTGAAATCCATGGTGACACACACACACACACACACACATACACACACACACGATCAGCGCACCTGCTGCTGCCAACACAACCCGCAGGTGTTGAGACAGGTGTTCCACGGAGCTGTGCAGTGAGAGTAACAACGATATTATGAAAATGGCGCTTTCTCTCCTCCCTTTACCAGATCCCGGATAGATAGATAATTAGATAGATAGATTGCTAATTTCACTTTGAAATTCATTGGATCCATCTTGTAACAATGAAATATCAACCATGATAATGATGATAATAACAGTAATGATAATAATCATACTAATACTGATGATATGATGATGATGATGATGATGATGATGATGATGATGATGATGATGATGATGACGATGATGATGATAAAAACAAGAATAATGATAATAATAACAACAACAATAACAACAACAACAACAACAACAACAACAACAACAACAACAACAACAACAACAATAATAATAATAATAATAATAATACAATTCTACTATACTATACTACTAATAATAATAATAATAATAATAATAATAATAATAATAATAATAATAATAATAATAATAATAATAATAATACAACTAATAATAATAATAATAATAATAATAATAATAATAATAATAATAATAATAATAATAATAATAATAATAATAATAATAATAATGAAGCAAATATTTTCTCATGACTACTATTACTAAAATCATGAAACTATTTAGAGCATCTCTGCATCGCCATGATTCTGTGTTTCCAATTATCACGTTCTTGAGGCAGTAATTATGGTTTGTGGCTGGGAGTTGATTACTAGAAAACCATCAACACAAGTGTGCGCGGTTTCTATTCACTAATTACTACACTTCAAAACTATTATCGCTACAATTTCAGGCAGAGAGTTGCCTTATTGATATGAAGGGTAAAGTAGGAAGTTCTACATTATTTAGTTAATTACTGGTGGTGTCTATCATAGTTGGAATTTATGACTGTCAGTAGTGGTGGCAAGAGAGGTCACTTTCCTCATAAGTTATCACGGTATGAGTTTCCTGAGGCCCACTGTGCTTCCTGTTCTTGCTAGATAAGATGTCGGAATCCTCCTCTGTCGTATTTTCCTGGTAGATGCAATATAATAATAACTGAAAGAGTACTTTGCCAGCTGTCAGATACATTACGTAGTTTCTTCCTGCGTTGAAAACTGTTGTACTGCAGTGTAATAAGCTATAGTTTGTTAATAAGTTAAACTATATCAATGTGTGCAATTTCCCATATAGCCTTACTGATAACACAAACTCCTAAAACGGCAATGTGGTGTTATCATCCATTATCTTGTCCCGTCAGCTGGAGCATCATGGTAGAGAAAGAAAACGTACAAAGTTATCGTCTTCCGTTCTTTATGGTGGTGAAGGGGCCTCGGTATTCGCATCATTTGGTTGCTGGTTATTTTTCATCCCAAAATAGTGAATGTCTGTAGGTTAAATAGATCTAAAGAAAGGTTCTCAGTTAGTATTAGTTCCCCCATAAGCCCCAGGCGGCGCGGCTAACGGGGCCTGCGTGGGGCGGGGGGCTGGTCGCCTCTGTTGACGGCAGTGTCGTGCTGGCACCTCATGACGCTGGGATTCCTCGTGTGTTTTTTTCCGTTTTAATGGGAGCCTGACAAGATGAATCGACCAGACGGGCTCATCCAGCGCAGGAACGTTCCGAGAGACACACAGGACAAGAACAACAAAAATGACAGCGATGATGAGAAGCGAAGACACTCTAGTGGAGAAGAGTACCTAGATGATGGAGACTGCAAGGAGACGAGGCTCACCCTGATGGAGGAAGTGCTGTTATTGGGCCTCAAGGATAAGGAGGTGAGTGTAGGCATATTCAGGATCATGCTTTATGGAAGGTGGAAGATGCTGGGCCTGAAAGGTGAGCCCTGAGTAAGACAAGGGGAGAGAGTTGGCAGTCTGGCCTGGGGCTGTGGGAACTTACGTGGCCGATTCACCTGTCAACAAATGGGGCGTAGATTCCCTCATCACAACATTTCGTTCTTCTTTTCTCGTAAGGTGAATTGACCAATTCGATTTACTAATGACGTAGCTTCTCCCAGCTGGAAATTGCAATCGAAGCATTGGTGGTCATGCTGCTTGATGCTTGAAACCCTCTCAATGTAGTTCACCTGCCACCCCACAGATTGCATCCGTCTTGTTGGATAGATCTGGAAAGGCTGTGCCTGTAATGCAGGTAAACCAGTTAGATGCAGAACTAGTGATATTTCACCCACATTCAAACAACAGTACTTGTGCTTTGCAAGTTAAGCACAAAAATATTACACAAATATTTTTGCATTTACTAAATTATCAATACATAACAATGAATTTTGAATGATTCATGGAGGTTTCAGTGCTCCACCAGGAAATTATTAGATTAGATGAATTGGTAATTTGCCTAACTGTTTTTTTTGGAGATGTTAGGCAACAATTGGAGAAACTGATTGTCGCAGATAATTTTATGACTCAATTTAAGGAGATGCAAACTCAAGCTTAGTATTGCCAATTGATAATTCTACTCGCCTTCAAAAGAAGAATAAAAAAAAAATGTAGAGAAATGGTCATGCAAAACAAATCTGTCAACAAAATTTGTCATTGTTATCATTATTTTATAAGCATCGTTGTAGTAGTAGTAGAAGTAGTAGAATAAAAAGCAGCAGCTTAGATATTTAGAGATTAACAGACATATATACTCATCCAATTATTTCCCAAGTGCTGAGTCTAGTAAAAGTGGAAACAAAACTAGTGTATCTTGTCATAACATTTTCCCCTTCCATGTTACTGTACAAAAATTGCCTTTGCTGCACCTTAGGAGATAAAACAAGGCATGTCAGATATATATATATATATATATATATATATATATATATATATATATATATATATATATAGTATATATATATATATATATATATATATATATATATATATATATATATATATATATATATATATATATATATATATATATATATTCCTGGTTAACTTATTAATACCTGCTTAGGCTTTCCACAATGAAAAGTATTACTTGCCATTAAACAATAACAAATAAGAATAATTAAGAACAGATAATTGCAACCATATGCAACTACTGAATATAATGATCAGTTCCAAAATGTATACAATTCACACAGGCCAATTTTGAAAGAATTCAGAGCAATGGCTTGTCCTATAATCAGTTGTAGTCAACTCCAGTCTTGATTTATTCTTAATGAATGATCTACATGTATACAACACAGTGACAATTGGGAAGAAATATTTAAAGGATGTGGCCTCACATGATAGAATATTGTGCAAGGGTAAAGAGGTCAGGAGTGATTTGGGATGAGTTATAGAATATTTTACAACACTATTAGGTTAGTATGGAGAAGTCTTCCTCACACAGAAAAGGGCTTACATTTTTGTCCAGGTAGATATTTCTTCATTGGACTAACTTCAGTTAAATCCATAATATGTATAATTAGTGTTCTAAATAACAGCTAAACTTCAATATTGGGTATATGTTACTTATGTATAGTTTGACCATAACTTTTAAGGATCTGCTAATTATAGAAATGTCAGGTGATCATATCCAGAAATCTTTATTGTAACAGGAATAGATCCTAAAAGTCTGAAGTTGCTTTTCAAGACAGATCATTCCGTGAGAAATTGTTGGATACTTTGAAGTGAAATAGAAATGAAACAATAGAGAAGTTTCAATTCCTTATTTGTGAAATTTGTGCAGGAGATGAATGTTGGTGTCACTCCACCTCGAAGTGCAGTGACCCGTCTGCTCCCTCCACCCTCATTCCTCTCCCATGAAGGACAAAGGGTCAAATTCATTAATAGCATTGACCACATTGTTGTAATCATTAGATCTTTGTCATTGTCAATCATTATCATTGGATATGTGTGTTTGTGTGTGTGTGTGTGTGTGCACACGTGTGTATGTGTATGTGTTGGTGAATATATATGCAAGCTTTGAGTGATAGGTAATTGCGTTTATTGTACATGTCTCTTCCACCTGCTACTCCTGTCCAGTCTGTTTCAGTTTGGCCTCTTTTTCTGATAGTTTTATCTGTGTCATCATCACTCCATCTCAACACTTGAAGATCTTTGGCACTTTGTCACGCTGGGTACACTTCTAGGTCAGATCAAAGAAAACTCACTGGAGGCTGGAGAGTGATGGCAGCAGCAGCTGTGATGCACAGCTGCTTTCTACCATTTCTTTTCTCTTTTCTCCATGTTTTATTAGTATTGAAATTAATCCACCTGGTGGGGTGCATGATAGAGAATTTGTGGTGATCATAAAATGGAATTAATTTTGTTACTGAATAAATAATTATCTGCACCGCTTCCACCATTGCAGCCGTCAATAGGCAGACCAGTAGTTTGTACATGTTGCAGCAGATGTCAGTTGTTATTATTAAGTCGAAGCTGATCAGTGTCTTGTAATGTACCTACTTGTAGTGATAGGTGACAATTAATAACAGATATTTGCAGTTTAAATATAGTCAATTTTGCTAACTTTTGCTGTTTGTTTCTTTGACTGACTTTAAGGGTTTATTACTTGCAATCTTCACAATAAACATTTGTTAAATCAGGATTGTACTTATATGAGTTATTATTATTATTATTATTATTATTATTATTATTATTATTATTATTATTATTATTATTATTATTATATCTATTTTATTGATTTTTCACTTAAATTACCTTTCACAAGAAGGATGTAGAGATATGTATAAGTAAAAGAGCTGGCCAGTTTAAGTTTGAAAGTTTTATGCTTTTGACATAGGAGTGTTCAGTAGATGAGAGCTTCAGTGCCTGAGAAATTATTTATATACTGTGTTATCCACAACATGAATGAAGTGAATACAGATCTTCGTTTAAAATATCAAAAGGATAATGAACCAATTGAAACCATTGTGTACACAAACATATGATGAATGCCCACTGCTAATAGCACTTTAGATGGCAACAGCAGTGGCTACAGTCTATCCCCCCTCACTAAGCTTGCACAACTTTCAGTGGTGGTGCTGGCACCAGCAGTGGACCACTACTCCATGTTACAGACTTCTCTGTGGCTTGTATCTCACCTTCACATTAGGCTCCCAAGTTCCCGCACTTTAATTGTAATTTGTGTTAGAATACTATGCATTAGCAACAACCTATTTATTTTATGATCAAGTAATTAAGTGGACAATATTGCAATCAGTAAGACTAAAAATGCTTTAATTGTTTATGAGAAGAAACAGGTATACTGACTAAAGTGACTTTATTCAGGGATACACAAGCTTTTGGAATGACTGCATATCCTCGGGTCTCCGTGGATGCATCCTAATAGAGCTGGCATTGCGTGGCAGGGTGGAGCTGGAGAAGGCAGGTCTGCGGCGCAAGTCCCTCCTCAACCGCAAGGTAACCTTAAGGGGTAACTTCACTCTCGGTAGTAGACCTTGATGTTGAATGGATAGATAACTCCCTTGAATTGTCATAATGGAAAACTTTGTATTATTCCTAGAATGTGATTGATTTTTGGCTGGGGAGCACTGAAAAGAATATTGATTAATTCAGGTTATAGTACGATCTGAGCTGCCAACTGGTGATGTACTGCTGGATGAGGCACTGAAGCACATAAAGGATACAGACCCTCCACAAACAGTACAGTCATGGATTGAATTCCTATCTGGTAAGTCATCACTTAAATGGGCAGACATAATCTGGGACACTACAGTTTATATACTGCTTCACCAACAACACATGACTTAATAATTTATAGTGACCTTTATGCAGCACTTTTTATTTATTTTCTTTTAATGGTGTGTACTCAATGACACAAAGTAAATCTTTATTTTATTATTTTATTTTATCTATTTCAACTTCTGTTCAACCCAGGGGAGTCATGGAACCCACTCAAATTGAGATACCAGCTTAGAAATGTGCGGGAGAGATTGGCCAAGAATATGGTTGAGAAGGGAGTGCTCACTACAGAGAAGCAGAATTTCCTGGTGTTTGATATGACAACACATCCCCTCACAGACAACGTAACCAAGACCAAACTAGTGAAAAAGGTAAGAATTAGTGAGAAAGTATTGTGTTCACTCAACCCTTAATGTGTGTAGTCAAAATGTGGCTGTGATTGCCATCACATTGTTGTATTAGTAGTATGTTGTTCTTGCATTGTTGTAAAACAAATTGTTCTCTTCAATTCCACTATCTCAGCAAAAGTTACCGTGGCCTTGATCAGCCACCAGTAAGGAATCACTGATAGGTGGTAAGGAAAAACTTGGGCTGGGTCAGGGATACTCTTTACTCTAATGTTTTGACAGAATGTCTTCTTCAGAGAGTGACTCACTCTCTGAAGAAGACATTTTGTCGAAAAGTTAAAGTAAAGAGTATCCCTGACCCAACCTAAGTTTTTCCTTACCATCTTTACACTCATTTGTCTTACTACTACTCAATCACTGATAGGATACGATTCATACAAATTTTTTATTTGATGTAAGCATTGATACCTGAACTGATGATGATATTCTGTGCATGGCAGATTCAAGACAGTGTGTTGAGCCGATGGGTAGGAGACCCCCAGAGGATGGACCGGCGGATACTATCCCTCATATATCTGGCCCATGCCTCTGACGTGTTGGAGAATGCCTTTGCACCTCTGCCTGATGATGATTATGAGGTGAGATGCTGTCTTTACTGAATTTTCCATTTGGGCATCAAATATTTTACTTTCAGCCATTATAATTATAGTAAACCCTCACCCATTCGTGGTTCACTGTTCACGGCCCCATATACTAGCAAGTTTTGCTCTCGGAGTTTTTTTTCCTAATTTCAGCAATTTCATGAATTTCTTAGGCCATTTTTAGCAGAAAAATGCTCACATTCACCCTAACTGTGATGAAAGCAAAACATGAAAAGAATCATAGAGGCAATGAAATGATTTTTGGTGAAGGAGTGGGAGACAAGTCAAAAAGATATGAAATGAATAGAAACTACACTGCTGGAGCACACAGGATCCATAAGCAATAAGAAGCTAAAGAAAGCATGGTTTTGTAATACAGAGTTTAGTTTTGTATGCAGTACAGTAAGTCCTTCTTGTACAGTACTTAGTTTCCTGTTAAATTCACAGTTACAGTGTTTGGTAATTACTACCCTCAATTCTATTAATGGTAAGAAAAATTCACAGATACGGTGTCGAGGAAAATGTCTCCCAGTGAGACTTTTATAGGAGTTATTCTGCATGCATGGGCAATAAATGTGTTGTTCAAACACTGCAACTATGAATAAAATTGTTCTTCTTCCTTTTCCATCACATACTTCCATATATTTCCCTTGTAAAAACAGGAAATATGAGTAATTATGAAAACATCTTCCACGTGCTATTATGCTTTTTCTCGCTCATTAACCTGGCTTATTCACTGAATTTCTATTTCAAAACACTTCATAGACATCAGAGCAACAACATTTGTCATTATAAACCCATACACAAACTGTTTGGGAGTCAAAGCAGCAGATTAGTGAGTAAGAAATACCATAATAACATGTGGAACTTGTGTTTTCATAATTACTCATATTTCTCATTTTTATCAGAGAAATATGTGGAAGCATATGATGGAAAAGGAAGAACAACAATTATATTTGCACTGTACCGTAGCACCACCACGCCGCACAGCCACCACAACAATCAGTCTCTTCCTGTGTGTCCCCATTGAACACAAGTGAAATCCTTATGGTTTGTTTTTTGTGGATATTATTATCACGACACACAGTAACACATCCATAATGACCATAAAACACAGCACTTAAATTTTTTTACATGATTATTTACATGTACTTTAATGTCTGTAGGGGTGACTTTTGATGTGCTGGAACACATTCCCTATTATTACTTGTTATAATGGGTTCGGTATGCTGTAATTTTTTATTTGCGATAAGGTTTTTGAGGAATGCATATGTACCTCATAAAGAGAGGACTTACTGTACCAAAAATACAGAAGATGAGGAGGGAAATTTCCACTGCCAATCGTGGAGAGTAACAGCCGCTTCTTCTTCTTGTGACCATTTTCTTAGCAATCTAAGCCTCCTCATCTTCTGCTGTATTTTCAGTATTCCATGCAAAACTTTACTTTTTGCATTACAAAAGCTTGTAAACAGTTGATAAAAATGTTAGTTTGTGAACATAAATGTCTATATGAATATTATATGGAGAAATCTACAGTAGCCACCATACTGAAAAACAAGGAGGCCATTAAGGTAGTTGATATGGTGATGGATGTGAAAAAGGAACTTGAGTGATCTGCGACTGAAAAAGATGAAAAAATTTATCTAAAAAATATTGCATTGAAATTTTTGTAAACTTAAGATCTTGCTAACATTAGAACAAATTACCTGATTTATAGGTATCAATAGTCAAACCTTTTAATACTCAAACAGCCATTTGGATTTCGAGTATTGAGTCTCCACTATATCTTGTTAACCAACCTAACATCATCTTCATACTTAATGCATTATCTGTTCTCCATCTACAGTTACATATACCATCACTTTTATGTACTTCTTCCTCTAATTAACTTGATCAAGAATAAAGGACATCTGACTATAGATTAGTGATATTCAATTGTTGTATTTTGGTAGAATGTTGCTGACTCACACTCCTGCATTCCTTTAGGTTGCCATGAAACGTGTTCGGGAACTGCTGGATCTTGACCTTGATGCAGAAGCTGCCAAGCCCAATGCTAACGACTTGATGTGGTCAGTCTTTGCAGCATTTATCAAATAGTACCTCTCTTGCCAGGGTTGACAAGGAAAAGTATGTTATCAGTGCCTGTGATTATTCCGATAACCTTGTTTTTGAAAGTATTAATATTCTGTATATCTATTCATTATTTTTATCTTATAAAATTAAGCATATCTTTTCCCCTGGTTGAGTTTTCATAGCTTTGCATTAGATGCATTGGAAGGGAATGAATGTGTATAAGGTGAAGGCCATTTAAAGCTCCACTGACCTTATCTAGATTAGGTCTGGGTCATAACCAATAACCAATAGATAAAGCCATCAAAAGGGAAGAAAAATTAGACATTATGGCATATACCTATTAAACCCTGGGCATTTATGCATGTATAATTGGACATTGATTTCCTTATTTTTTTCTATTTAATTGCTCTTAATGAATAACTGAGTAAATAGATCATTTAACAGATATGAGCAACATTTCTGACCAACCCTTCATGAAAAGTGCTTGGCATCCTCCCCAGTGATTTCAAATATCCAGTTAAATTTTGTATATTTGTACTGTTGAATTTTATGCTCTTCTGTGGTATGCATATTAGTTGTCAATATTAGAAATAATAAAGAAAAGTTGTCAAGGCATTATTTATATAGGCTAGTGTGTAGATACAGGTGTGATGCCTAAACTAGGTTCTATACTTGTTTGTAAGGTAATTCCACATGGCATGACTTGGGTGTAGGGAGTGTGTCTTTTATTCCACTTGCACATAAGGTTTGTAAAATCTTTTTGCATAATTTTAGTCCATTTCAGTATTCATAACTGGATATGTGTGTTACTTCTGTGAAGCATTAGCGTAAACAACCTCCAGTGATGAAGATAGGCTGTCAGTGTAGTCTGAACAAGTATGACAACTTTGGATGATGCCAAAAGAAGGGAGCAAGACCATTCTTTTAGTGTGAATAAATGAAGTGCTATCTAATGTCCTCTTCACCAAAGTCATGCCACTGTGGTCTTAGGAGGATAGTTAGCAAATGAGGAACTTGTATCCTATTTCTTAACACAGAAAAACAAAAGCGGTGGTGGTGATAGTACTTGCTGTTAGTGGCACCTCTTGTTGGTTGGTTGTTACTAAAGATTACACACTAAAATGTAGATCATATCAATGATACATGTATACTTATTTTTTCATTTTTATCATAAATTCATTATTAAGTGATATTACCAATAGTTTGTTTTCATTTTCAACCAGTTTCTTTTCTGATTCTTCTGATTTGTCTGCACTGCTCAAATTCACTGTGGTGTGTACATATCGAAAAATAGTACTTTTTTAATGTAAGAGGGGGAAGCTGGCCAAGGGCAACAAATATAGTGAAAATAAAAGCCCATTAATTGTCAGGCCCCTGAAAGGTCAAAGTGAGTTGTCATTATCTAGTTTGCATACTTTGGTAACTTAATTCAGATAGGTTTAAGTTATTTGTCAGTCAAAATGTATGATTATTCAAACACAACTGCATTTTAGAAAACTTACCGAGTGATATTTCACATGTACTCTTGCCGATCCAACCCCAGTTCAAAACTAAATAGCAAAAAAAATTTATCTATATCTATTGTTCTCAATTGGGAGTCTTCTTAATTCTCTTGAAAACTTGAACTCCACGTAAATCAACATGAGGGAGGACTGGTAGCACCCATGGTTTGGTAAATGTGTCATTGGACATATTTAGATTTTTAAGAGCTTGTAAATATGGGGAACTTCATTATTTTGCACATAAACTATAACCATTAAGCATATATTCTTCACTATTGTAATTTATACAGAAATTTAATGTGTAAGGATGTAAAATTGTTGTTATATTTGGAACATCCTCAAAACCAACAATTGTGAATTATCCATTCAATTATCACAAAAGGAAGTTGGATACAGGGAAGGAAGGGAACATTTCATGACATTTTTTTTATCTATAACATGGTGTTTATTTGTGATGTTTTTTCTCAGTTTAATGAGTTATAAATCTTTTGCTTTGGTTTTATAATCACCAGTCATCATATTATTGATTCTTTGCGTGTTAAAGTTACAGACATTACTTTTTGCAAGCCGCTTATCTGAACAAGTGACTATTAGGTAATAGGGGGGGGGGGTATGTTGGCAGTGGGGCATGAAGAGAGACAGACTGAGTTTGGTTCCCATGCACTCCATACAAATATGAGTTATGATATCAAGCCTTACAATTTAGGACCTTTTGTCTTTAAAGAAGCTTTTTTTTTCTTACGGGTAATTACCGGCTTCCACACCAGACCACTTCTCTTGGCATGGGACCACAGTGTTGGTTGTAAAGCTTGAGTCTATACCTTTGTTGAAGAAAATGATGGTGCTTTATGAAAATTGTTTAATATATTACAGGTATTTCTCATTTTGTGCATGTTCTTTTTGTGCAAATTTGCTAAGACGTGACATTAAAAATATTATAATTAATTGAAATTGTGCAATCTGTGTGCCAGATGCTAAGTATTAATGGGTGCTTTATTTACACTTTATTTACACCTTGTGTTATATATAAGTTTAGAATGATACATTTTTTAACATGTTCACTTTATTAGTCAAATAAATGTGATTTTCATTAAAAAATGTAAGTTTGGGAGTCAAAACCCCATCCCCTTGGTATCCATGGTTTCTTATGGGAAAATAATTTTTCTATTTTGTGCGATTTCAGTTTGTGCGATGCCTGTAGGAACCCATATCTTGCACAAAACAAGAAATACCTGTAGTAATATTTGTGTCATTTAGTATCTAAATTTTAAAGTTGCTGGATGTAACAAAGAAAATATTTCAGAAAAAAATGTATTAGTTATCCCCGCATTCACTTCAGGCAATTTAGAAAGTTGTCTGCTGGATGAGTAGTGTGTGTGTGTGTGTGTGTGTGTGTGTGTTTGTTTGTTTGTTTGTTTGTTTGTCTGTCTGTCTGTCTGTCTGTCTGTCTGTCTGTCTGTCTGTCTGTTTGTGTGATAGATATCTCATGAACCATTTGTAATTATATGTACAGGAAGCAACATCCAAATTTTTCCAGTTTTGCTGCAAGATTGCAATTTGATATTTGGAATTTGTTGTTACCTTTTCAAAAGTGTAAATCTTAGGAAACTTTTGTAGGACACATCCTTTTCATTTTAGAAATATTTGACGTAATTCCAAGTACTATATAGGCTTGAACAAGTGAAAGTCAGATTTCATTGTAACTAATCTAACAGGTGCAATGACACATTCCTTCATGATTCTTATCATCATATAAAAGAATAGGTGAAGTGTTTTGAAGAGAGATTGTAAAAATATTAAGTTGTCTTGATATAATGTCAACTTTTCTTATTCCTAACATCACTATAATAAGAAATGGTATTCAGCAAATCTATAGCTAATAGCTTGATATTAATTGAATCACAAACAATATAAGAATCTGAATGATTTCACTTTATACTTTCAGTAAATTAATTATCTTTATTTTTTCTTAGATGTAATGAAAATTTACATTATCAGTCACAATTTTTATCTTGTGAGATCAAATTTTACATTAGAACTTGCAGTCTTGACCATTTGGTACATATGTAAATATATAAAAGTGAATAGGGAAATGCTATAGTAAGAAATGTACATTCGCTATAGACTGATGGATATGTTTACTTATAAAATTAGAGAGGGCATCATCTTTGCTTCCTTCCACACCCATGCTAATTATGAATGATAATATATGATGAGGGAAAAAAATTTGTAGAAGGATTAAATTATGATAATCCAGTAGGTGATGACTGCTCCTCTGCCTCATGAAACTATAGGAAGCCATCCTTCATTATACCCTCAAGAATGTCTGTTGAGAGAATCACAGCTTACTCTTGTTCACCAAATTTTGTTTCCATTGGGACCAGAAGCATCATTCAGTTTGAGAGCACTGCGATTCTTTGTTTATTTTAGGACAACAGGTAGACATAAACTATATTATCTCATTTATTTATTTTATCTTCATATGTTATACTTTACAATTTTAGTTGTATTATTTTTATTTTTCCCTATAGAACATTGTGACATACGTGAACATCAATTATCCATCCACCACTAATTATCTTATTGGTTTGTTTTCTCACCAAGTATTAATGATTTTTCTCATGCTTGCATCTTTGGATAATTATACATGCTGGTGTGTTTTTTGGATCTTGAGTGACTGTCAGGGAGGCAGGGACAAAACTACACTCACTGACTATAGTATACCAC
Organism: Callinectes sapidus; assembly: GCA_020233015.1. Taxonomy (NCBI): domain Eukaryota; kingdom Metazoa; phylum Arthropoda; class Malacostraca; order Decapoda; family Portunidae; genus Callinectes; species Callinectes sapidus. The sequence goes on along the minus strand of CM035195.1, from coordinate 1,351,147 downwards.
TTCATGCTAAGTAGTCAAGCTGCTTGGCTGACAATTGCATAATGGTGACATGAATGTAACTGAATTGTCTAAATCTTGTGAAACTGTACATTTGGTGGAAAGTTTTGATTAATTTCAGGTTTATTGGTGCAGAGTTCATGGGTGCAGAAAATGGTGTATTAATGAAATGAACGTGCTGCCTTTTGAATTGCATGTTGTTATACCTTTGTGACACTTGCAAACACTTCATGAAGTGTTCGGAGTTGTGGTCTTTTTTTTCTTTTCTTTCTTTCAGGCACACTAATGTTAAACTGTTCACTTGTCATCAGATTAAAGATTTTATAAGCTACAGGTTAACAGAATCTATTCATGAAATGTATGTTCTAATTTCATTAATTTATAGATGACTAGCTTACTACTTCAGTTTCATTTATCTTTTCATTTTGTTCATTAGTACTGCTACTGGATTAATAACTTGGTTTCCCTTTGTGTGTGTGTGTGTGTGTGTGTGTTTTGGTAAATTTGTTATGGGGTGATGCTAATAGGATCTTTATTGTCTTAATGAAAATTAAGTTTACAAAGTACTTAGGGCACAGGTTAATCATTTTAAAATGTTGTTTCTAACATATTGATTAAACAAATTTGTAGGAATAGCAGCTCAATCAAGAATTTACTTTCAGCATGGAGTCTTTTTCACTCTAAGTTGTTATATTAGATATCCTTTTATATGGATGTAACTTGTAGTGTACCATATCTTCGAATAACTGCAGAGCCACTGTATCACATTCTTGCTTCTCTTATAGCTGGCAGGATTCAGCAGCTTTTCACATTTTGTTGGTGGTTATGAGTGACTGGAACACTTGGAAAGTTATTATGAAACAAATTTGCCTTGTCTAAAATTTTCATTAAATAAGAATTACTAGTGAAGGGAAAAAGCTTCCTGTTGTACATCTAATTATTATTATTATTATTATTATTATTATTATTATTATTATTATTATTATTATTATTATTATTATTATTTATTTATTTATTTATTTATTTATGATTTTTTTTCATTTATTTCCAGACATTATAAGAGTTTTTAGCTGCAACACATGGTATTTTCTTTTGTTGAACTTCGTAAACTGCACATGAAGTATAATTTTTTTTATTATTTATAGCATTCCAAGAATACATTTTTAAGCTTGGCAGGTGTTTGCATACACTTTTGTTGGGAAGATATGCTTTTTAAATATCTGCACTGTGACTGAACGACTTTATTAATAAAAGATTCTTGTTTACTGTGTTTTCCATTATGAATAACAACACCAGAAAGAAATAGACAAAATATAAACAAGTGTAGTTATACCTATTGATTTCCCAAATAGCCCAGAAATATGTAGACCCAAACTGAGTCCCTTTCAACATTATCAATTCATGTATCACATGAATTGTACATTTTTTTTACTGATTTCAGAAAACAACCAAAGGTAGTGTAATCCACACAATAGCAATTCGTACAGAGTGCTCTCTCCTCCCGCCAACAAGACAGTCCCAGCAGACATCACGCCACTCGCTGCTGCTGCTGCTGCTGCTGCTGCCGCTGCTAGTGGTGCTGGCGCCTGGCCACTCAGTAAGCACAGTCACTCAGCAACACACACCGTCACACGACCAGCTGATTGGCGAGGCGAGGGTCCGGGGAGTAAATCATTCTTCATTGAATTGTTCAGCATTGTGGACATTCGCTGCTGGCCTGGTTGCCTGGTTAGTATTGCCCTTCGTTGCCAACTGTTCAGGTAACATTATTGCATTAAAACATCTTCCATTACAGTAGGAAGTGACTGCTGAAGTATTGGTGGTGAATTCTTCTTGACATTGAACTACAGTGGCGTATTAGATTTTCAGGAGTTGGATAGCACAGGAGGAGGTACTTGGCCATGTAAGTACCCGGCGGCGACCAAGCAGCAGGGTACATTTATAACGGGCGGGGGGTGACGTAAGGCGGTAACTGTGTACAGTGATAAAGAAGGGTTGGAGTAGAGATAGATAGTGGAGGTTGAGTAGTGCCGGTGTGTCTGTGTGAACCTAGACCACCTTGCAGTTACACCGGCACATGTACGGTCATCACCTGCTCCTTCAGTATGGAGTCAGATACCCTGTTGCCAAACCCTCCTAAAATGCAACTGCAGTAAGTACTGCAGTATCAAGACACATTAGGCTGAGAGAGGTATTGTCAGTGTGTTGACGACGAATTTTTCTTTGGGTTGAGGTCACATGGTATTATAGTAGACTTCATCGCCCCACTTGCAGATGGTCTGGCAATTCAAACTCCCTAATAGTACAAAAGATTCTTGACTGGATTGCTGTCATAGTGTCAGGCAAGGATCCTTGGTGTCAGGGGTGCTACAGGCTTCACCTTGGTAGGTGGTTACCGCAAGGGTTGTGTAGGTTAGCCCTGCAGGAATTAGTTGGTCCTATTGGTCAGACAGGGTAAGTTCTTCAGTGTTAGAAATTAGGAAACATGTTATTCAAGAATCACTACTTGTTCATTTCTTTTATTGGTTATAACTCCTTATGCTGTGTATTCTAACCCCACAAAGTGTATATGGATTTTAAAGTAAGTTTAATGTTTACAATTGGTCCTTGTCAGTAATGCATGGTATAACTGCATGTGGTAGTATACTCACTGTACTTCACATGTATGAAGTGGTTTTTTTTCGGGAGCTAGGTTATTACCAACTCATTGATACTTTTGAAAATCAGTAGATCACACCACAAGCAGAGTTAGATTAGGTCTAATTTAGGTTAGATTAGCTTTTTTTAGGTTAGTTTAAGGGTTAGGTTAGCTTGGATTAAGTTTATTTTCGATTACTTGACCAAATTTCACATTTCCTAATATATTTCTTAGGAGACAAACTGTCATATTTAGCAAACAAAGGACTTTTTGTAAATATTTACTGAAAACAAATACTCAAGAATCACTACATACTCACCATACATGTATTCACATCTACTTTTGGACATATCTTGGTAGCTAGAACTCCTTGTGGTGCATATTTTGAACTCCCCATAGAATGTATATGAGTTGCAAAGTAATATAATACTAGTACCATTGATATTCTCTTTATTTATTGTCTTTTTCTCAGAATAAACTCAATTTAATTAGGGAGATTAGGTTTGATTAGGTTAGGAATCCCATTAATGCATCAAAATTTATGGTAATGCTGTCAGCAATTTCTTGACATTTATTACATTTTTATTCTATTGCAGTCCTGATGTGAGTGGTTGGTCTGAGCTGTGACTGTTTGTGAGGTTACTAATGATATATATTTACCTATAGGGACAAAAATGTTTTCTGTGAGGATTTGATGCAATTTGACTGTTTTACAATCAGCTTTTATTGTAAATTGCTTCATTCTTTATGGTGGAGGGGTAGACACAATACCTAACAAAGAAATTTGTAACACCTAACTTATGAAAGATTCTTTGAAAAAATAGTTTTGTCCACTATGTGAAGTCTGTAGGGAAAACAAAATTTACTTAATAAGGTAGCTATGTCAAACCTTTTCATTAGTGCCTGGGTATTATTTTTCTTTCAATCTGCATGATTTTGCAGAGACAAGATGAGTCGAATCAATATTGATGAGCCCCGGTGGGATCAGAGCACCTATGAGGGCCGAGCCAAACACTTCTTCACCATCACCAATCCACTCAATTTGTTGTGTTCTCCTGAACAACTGGAGAGGGCTAAGGACATAGTCACAAGATACAGGTATGTGGACACGCACACATCTCTCTCTCTCTCTCTCTCTCTCTCTCTCTCTCTCTCTCTCTCTCTCTCTCTCTCTCTCTCTCTCTCTCTCTCTCTCATGCCACTTTTATAATGTTTTATTCACTTTATGCCATATTGTAATTGATAAATGGAAATATATTGAAGATAAGGAAAAGACAAGACACTCACCAAAAAATGACAAATCTTAAATTATTTTAGACATATTTCATCTCTTCATTTCTTTTCTAATTAAGACTAATATCATTTATTTGTATTATCAGAACTTTATACATTTCAATCTGTTTTGGGCCCAGTTATTTATTTATTATTATCATAATTTTTTTTATGGTTGCTTTAACTGGAACTAAAGTAATACCTTACATTGCAATCCATAAAGTCCAGAAAATTTGATACATTTTTTTCTGTTTGTGATGATTTGGTAAATAAGCTTTCTCATTTACCTTCAAGAATCTCAAAACTCTTTGGTTTAGGACTGTAATTAAAGCAAGTATAAATTAGTGTATATAATTTTATAATATATGCCCTTTTTTAATGATAATTAACAAGTACTTGCAGCACTTGAAACCTTGTAAGAGAAAATTGCTAATTCTCCAATAGTGTTTTATTTTATAGATAATAAATTATGATATCATAAGTACTTAATATACACTATCATCATAGTTGTGATACTCATTTTTGATGGGATCTTTGTCTCAGTTGCATAACTTTTGGTTGATATTTATTAGAGATGTCTTTATTACCATGGCTTTCTTTTGCCTTGACTTCTAAGGATGTATTGGCTGTATGGAACAGTTGTGATTATAGGCCTTATCAGGCTTTTCGAGTTTTCCACATCAAAATGAAAATTCCATGTATTATTATGAATCGTTATTTAGACAACAATAATGATAAAAAGTTATCATTTACAGGAAGGGTGAAGATGTGAGCTTGACAGATGATGAAATATGGAAAGCAAAGAATGTATATGATTCAGCATTTCATCCGGACACTGGTGAAAAGATGATGCTCGTTGGTCGTATGTCTGCCCAGGTGCCTATGAATATGACCATAACAGGCTGCATGCTGACCTTCTACAAGTGAGAGACATGCTTCTCTTTAGTTTTGATAGTATTAACACTCTCTTGGATATTTCTTAAGGGATTGTAAAGTTTTCTTTACAGATAAAGCTTAATTTTGATCTTCATGTCTAATCTTTATAATACTTGTTAGTGTGCAGTTTCAAACACTTTACTGTTCTCAAAATATTTTAGTAGCACACTTCAGACAGTGGTCAACTTTTCACCACACTAAGCAAAGTTAGGAACTACAGGGTGTGGACAATATTTGTTCACAAGATTACTGTTTATGAAAAATAAGTGGTTTCATTTTTTAAATATATATGTATTCACCAAAATTGGGTTAGTTTGTCTTTATGATTTGTTCTGTCAGTGTCACTCAATGAACCCATCTTTGGCTTCAATGACAGCCTCGAGGCGGCCTCAGAACTGAGCACAGGCTTGTGTCACTGTCTTCCAACGTATGCAACTGAAGGCCCTGGTGATCATGGTCTTCAGCTCGTCCTTTGTGTCACAGCTGGATTTGTTGGTGTTTCGTTCCACTGCAGCCCACACAAAGAAGTCTATCTTGCTCAAAACACAGATATACCCATCAGTGTTCAGCTTGAGGCCCTCAGGAAAGAAGTGAGGTGGCATGACAACACCAAAGACCATGCTTGTCACTGGAGACTGTCTGCATGACTCTTGGCACATCTTTGGGTGAGACATTGAGTCACCTGTTGTTGTGGGGAGTTGATCTACTGGTCTTGGCAGGTTTTTCTCATCATAGGAAAACCATATCATGTCTGGCTCCAGTGGAAGTTTCAGCTTGTTCATCAGTTTCTTGGAGTGCTTCCGTTGCTTTTCCTGCATCACCTTTGACAGTAACTGTCCCTTTCTCATCTTGAATGAAACATAGCAGATGACCTCATGCACCACCAACCTGATGAGCTTTTCATTCATGCCTTTCTTGCTTGCAATGGCACACAACTTGCTGGGTTCATTGTCAATCTCCTGAACTTCAATGACAAACCCTGGTGTTCTGATAGTGTCATATTGTTGATCATGTGTTTTCCTCTCTGATGTCACCTTGTAGTTGAATCCTGAATCTTCTACTTCCTTTCTGACCTTTTCCACTGTCGTGTTAACACTGAGGAAGTCTGAAATCTCTTAATTTCTCCTTCTGGTGGAGATTCCAAGGAGAGCTCCAAGTCTTCCACAAATTTGGAGGTTCAAAATTGTCCATAGTCAACTATTCCACACACAAAAAAACATATAGTTGCTGTGTTCATGAAGACAAGATTGATAATGAAAGTAGAAAAATATGCATAAAATTAGCTGTTGAAAATTGTGAACAAATATTATCCACACTCTTTATATAGAAAATTATTTATTTTGTTCAGGTCCAATCATTACTGCAAGATTATGATTATACTGGTACTTTCCTCTCATGGACTCAGCAGCTTCCATTTTTTTGTCTTTCTATTAAAATTATAGGAAAAATTATCTTTAATGTATAACTTCATAATTATATTATATCAAAACTGTATTAAGATTATAGGAAAGTTTTGATATGATATAATTATGAAGTTATACAATAAAGATAATGATAATAACTACTCTAGTGTAAATCCCAGTTTCAGTAAATTAGATTCATGGGGTATTTCAGTGAGATGATAGAAAGTTGTTATTGTGGTGAGGGACGTGGTGATGGACAGAAGGAGGATGTGTAGATAAAGAAAGCACTGAACACGATATGGTAATAAACATAAAGAGATTTATTTGTAATTATGGTCATCTATTTTAATCTCTATAGTAGATTATACTAATTTTGCTTAGCGTAATTTAAGATAAAAATTTCTTATACTCCAGTGGAAAGACACAAGCATCTATTTGTAATAATGCATGGAGTGTGACTCAGCTCTTATTGACAAACATCATTTCAAGACATACAGGAGGAAAATTTAGGTTACCAAGTTTAAGTATAGCCTTTACATCTTACGACATAAGTCGTAGTTACACACTCATGCTGTTCATCGTATGACACATGTTTGTGGGTTAGTAAGAAGAATCAGCACGGCTTCTCATTGGTGAATGATGAGATGAATGAAGATGATGAAAGCAGAGCAAATGCAGCTCTTCAGAGGGAACAAATCAGCAAAAATAAGTGGTGAATAGCTGAAGTAGGTAGGGCAATGTAGCTAAGGTAAAGACACAATGAACTGGGAAGTGTGACCCTGTAGGGAGGTGGTGTGGTGCTGCTCCTTTCCTTGAAGAAGACACGTCTTGAGCAGTTGATCATAGGCAAGTAAAAATATTGAAGAGTGCCTTGATTGGCTACTGGTAAGATGTGTCTAGTGCTGCCACCTGGTGACAAACAATAGTTCTGAAAAGTCTTCATTGTATGCTACCTATCAATATGTCTAGGCATTTCCTCGACCAACACTACAATTTAGATTGTATCTTATCAAATCAGGTATGATATCCAATTTTTTGTGATAAAGTGAGATTTCCTGCATTGCAGAAATAATTGAATTGCAACAATAATGTACAAAGATCAACCATGTAAAACTGAACCTACAAAAAATTCAGGGTTTACTATAGTATGGTAAAGTTTGAGTTTAGTTTGCCTTCAGTGTCATGTACAATTCTGTGTAGCTGAAACATTTACTTACCCTTAGTATTGCTACATAGAATATGAAATTGTGATTATAGTATAATAGTGTATGCCATTACCATTCTGTGGAAATATTGTCTGTAGCAGAAGTCGTATTTGGTGTTGAATGTGTGAGTAACACATGAGAATGGAAGATGATTATAATGTCTACCATGATAGTGATAGTTTGGTAGTTAGTATTTGCATGTGCCAAATGATATTGTGAAAATTTATCTTGGTACCTTTCTTATTTGTAAAGTGAATACCACCACCTTTGAAATTGTTGAAATGAAAACCTCCTTTCTTATCTTACTGGTGATGTACTGATGTTATTACACTAGAATATTTAAAGCAAATAGATGATATTGTCTTTTTTCTTTACATCAAGGACAACTCCAGCTGTGGTCTTTTGGCAGTGGATCAACCAGTCTTTCAACGCCCTTGTGAACTACACTAACCGTTCTGGAGACTCTCCCATTAGTGTGCAGTAAGTGTGGTGGTGGTGGTGGTGGTAGTGAGTAGCTTTAGGCTTGTTTTTCCATATCCCATTGATCACTAGCAAAATAAAAGTTGTGTTTTGGCATTTACATGACTAGACAGGTGTTAAAATATTGAATATAGTGAAAAGTCAGTTGTGAATTTCATCAGCAACATAGGAGTGAATTAATAAGAACATAGGCCACCATTTATTTATTCATTCACAGAAAACTCAAATACATTGGGAAGGGGAAAGGGGACCATCAGGACTGCAGCAACTACCATGGTATTGCAACTGCTCAGCATACCATGCAAGATCCTTGCTCATTTGCTGCTGATGTGAATCTGCAGTCACTTGCTGAAACACCAGAGACCTAAACAAACAGTCAGGGTTCATGCCCGGCAAGTCAACAACTGACCAGATCCTAGCGCTTCACATTCTGGTGGAGCACTGACGTGAGTTTCAACAAGGAATGCTTGCAAACTATGTTGATCTCAAGAAGGCATTTGATTCAATGCATCAAGAGGCACTCTGGCATTTTATGCAGCTCCGTAGGACTGCTGCAAGCATGATTGGTTTATTAAGTGGCGTGTACTCCAGGACTGAGTCCTGTTAAGTGTGTAAGGGGCATGTCCAGCTCCTTTCCCATGAATGCAGGAGTGGGGCAGGGATGCTTGCTTGCCCCATCACTTTTCAACACATGCATGGATTGGGTACTAGGCAAGGTTGTGACCAAAGTCATAGTATAGCATCTGTCGGCAATATTGAGATTACAGATTTTGTTTTTTGCCGATGATGCATTAATTTTTGCTGAGTCACTGAAAGTTTTGATAATGGCTCTAGAGGCATTGCATGAGGAGACGAAGCCCTTGGTACTTCAGGCTTCCTGACCCAAGACCAAGGTTCAGGTATTTGGAGGCTTACTAGATGGAACAGTACAGTCTGCCCATGTGTGTGGCAAGGACATTAAGATCTCAGAAAACTTCACATACCTGGGTAGAGTATAACAGCGATGGTGGGTTGAGCCAGGAAGTCATATGGCAGATTGGCCTGACCCACAGCATTGTGGACTCACTCAACATGAGTATTTGGTGTCATTGGTATCTATACAGACAAACAAAGATTCATTTCACTGGTGATCCCTGTCTTTCTCAATGGCTATGAGACATGGACACTGAACATTAACCTGAAGAAGCAAATTGATCTCTTTGGTACTGGATGCCTTTGCTAGGATCATGGGGTACTACTGGTATGACTTTTGTGAAATCTGCGATTGTTCCATGAGGCTGATTTGAAGCCGATTACCAGCATACTCCATCAATGCCAACTACGGCTATGTGGGCATGTGGCACATTACCCAGAAGCTAATCCTGCTTATTGGGTTGTCTCTGAAAGGGATAACCCAGCACAGAGGAGGTCAAGGGGATGCCTACAAAACTCATGGCTGTGGCAAGTCCTGCTTCTGCTGGGAGTTACTTGCTGCAGGAAGGGAGCTTGTTTGGGGATTCACAAGGCATGACTGCAGGAAATGGCACCACAGGATAGGCGAGGTGATGTGCCCTCCTGGGTATGCTTCCCATGATTGAGTGATTGATTGATTGATAACGGTTTACAATGCTTGAGGACTATGAGGATGATTTTGACTTCTGTAGAGGATTATGGTATATGATTTCCCTTAATACATGTATGTATAAATGAATTGCTGTTTTTGCTATAAAGAACGGTTGACTATTTAACTTTTGAAAATCATGGTAATGCAAGCAGTGACAATAGAAAATTTTTCATGTGTCACTGGTAGTGTGTTACTTTGAAAATCTTTGCTTTCCTGCATTACTACATTACCGATTTGGTAGTGCATTAGTAGTGCAGTGATGCAAGATTAGCACAAGTGTCCAGCTCTGATTTTTATTGCATTTCTGCTTCTTCATCTCCCTCCTCCATTTTACTGAATTCAGTTGTGCTCATAGCTATAATATTATGGTTCTTCCTGTCTTCTACGTTTATTTCCATCACTACTACTATTTTGAACCTGCTATGTATAGTATATACTTCAATTCCTTATCCCCCACCATCTTGCCACAACCTTGCTGCATAGAAACTTTACATATCTACCATTAATCTGTTTACTAAGTGAAAGTTGACCAATAACTTCATTCTTTCTTTCCTTTTGCTTTAGATTCTGGAAAACTGTTTGCTTCTGTCTTTCTTTCTTTCTATGACTTAAACTGTTTTCAAAACATTTGAAGTCGACATTTTTTGGAACTACAGTATACATGCGAGTTGAATTTTCTACTTTTTTTTTCTTGTGTCAGTCTTCACCTACAAAATAGGATTATAAGTAAATTCACCTTCCTTTCCACAGGCAGCTAGGAACCTCTTATGTGCTTGCTACAGGAGGTGCACTGGCCACAGCTTTAGGTCTCAACAGTCTGGTTAAGGTGAGATTAAGAAATTTGCTCCTACCTTAGTGAATGCAAAGTTATTATTTCTTTATTAATGTAGATACATTTGGGAAGAGAATTGTAATCAGAAATCTGAAGAAATTTATCATTCATCTTTTCTTCTTTTGTCTGTTTTTTCTTCCGTGGCAATTTGTGTATTATCAACTTCCAATCTCTTACTCTAATTTACTCACTTCAATATTTAAGTTTCTATTTTTTTTTATCTATGTCAAGTAGCTTTATTGCATTATAGCCTACTGCTTTCTCTACCTCCTACCTAACAGTTACCTATTTGTTCACCTGCTTCCATACCCATACTAGATTTTGTTGCTGCCATTATTATCTTGTTCATTGAATGATCTGAATGCTTTTTCTGCACACTTTCCATTTCCTCTTTGCTACTTACTTTCTCACTTCATTGGCATATTCTGTCACTTCACATATCCTTGTGGAAAAAATGTTTATTATTCACTAAATGTATTTTCTCTTTAGTCCATGCCACCCTTGGTTGGTCGCCTGGTACCCTTCACCGCTGTGGCCGCTGCAAACTGTGTCAATATTCCCATGATGAGGATGAAGTAAGTTTTCAACTAATAACTTGCATATTTTTTATTATCTTGTAATCTTATGTGGAAACAACATAATCAGATGTTTGGCTGCATATGCTGTTTTCAGCTGGCTTTTAAAATGTATTGTGGCCATGTGGAAGATACTGATATTTCTGCTCTTCTTTTCAACATGGAATGGTATGACAAACTTGAGCTTGACATCTTATATTCCTGTTGATAGTCACTTACAGGATTATTCTGTATGCATGTTGCAACTGTCAAGCCCCAGAGAAAAATATCTGCTAAGTTAGCATTATTATTGCATCCTAGCAATCTTCATCATACTACTAATCATATAGCGAGTTTTCTTTATCATTTTATTTGTGTGCTGAATTACTTACTTAATTTGTATATCCAACTACTTGTTTGTACTAATTCATCATTCCCTGTTTTGCACACAGTGCATTCCTGAGTTCAGATAAGCTTTTGCTTCATGTATGTACACACAGTTAAAAAAGATAAAAACTATTGGTGCACAATACAGTGAAGGCTTAATACTCGAACATCTTGGAATTCGAACTTTTCAATACATGAACGCAAAAGTTTGACTTGTTGCACAAAAAATATCTGATACTCTAATGTCCACACATGTGGTTGTAAGCAAAAGCTCCCTCCCCGCTGCCACCACACACCAGTTATCATGAGAACTACAACATTCTCCTGTGTTCTGTCTGTGGTTTTTCATTTAGAAACTTATCAAAGAGGCTTATTGGTGGTGAAAATAAGACTAAAAGGAAGAATATAGTGACGACCATTGAACAGTAAAAGATTAGTATTGATGAATACGAGAAAGGAACAAGAATCACCGATCTTGCAATGGAGTATGTATTGTATGGTGAAATCTACAGTAGCCACCATACTGAAGAACAAGGAGGCCATTAAAGGAGCTGATGTGGTGATGGGTGTGAAAAAGCAACTTGAGTGATCTGCAGTAGTGGAAGAAAGGGATAAAATTATTAATACAGTAAGTCCTTGTTATATGGTACATATGTGTTCCTGAAAACCTTACCGCAAATCAAAATTACCGTATATCGAACCCATTATAACATGTAATAGTAGGATATGTGTTCCAGCATGCCGAAAGTCACCCCTACAGACATGAAGATAGTCACATAAAGAATGTAACGTACTGCGCAAAAGAAATTAACAGAAAATGTTTGTATTTATCTTTCATTTGTCACGTATTCTATCAGATGATGTCCCTCCCGAGGCTAAGGGGCAGTAGGGACCTCAGCCCTTACTCATTTTACGCTGAATGGGCAGATGAAGATGAGGGTGTCGTGATAATCACAAAAAACACACCGTAAGGATTTTACTTTGTTCATTGGGAAACGTGGAAAGAGACTGATTGTTGTGGTGGCCACATGGCGTGGTGGCGCTACGTTACGGTATAAACAAAACATGAGCAGATACCGTATCTGTGAATTTTTCTTAACATAAATAGAATCGAGGGGTACTAATTACCAAATACCGTATCTGAATTCACCGTATAAGGAGGACTCACTGTGTCATAAAAAACTTACATTGAAATTTTTGTAAACTTAGATTTTTGCTAAGGTTAGAATAAGTTACCTGATTTATAGGTATCTGTAGTTGAACCTATTGATACTTTAACAGCCTTTTGGTACAAATTAGTTCAAATATTGAGTCTACTGTATGCACAAACTGTATCAGAGAAGAAAGTACAGTAGGCCCTCAACATTTGTTCAACTCTCAAGGTTCACACATTCTCAAGTTTCCAGCAGCACAAACATATTTACCAAAATTCACAAAAAAATAACAAAGCACCCTATCACTGTCACTACTCTCTCTCCCTCCCTCATCCCCCCCCACCACCATCAGCCTCTCCACCTGCCAGTCAAATTTCACACAAAAATGTCTCAATAGTCGAACATTTTAATGCTCGAACACAAAAGTTTGATTTAATACTTAATAAAAATCTAGTATTCGAACGTCCATACACGTGATTGTAAACAAAGGCTTCCTCTCCGCTGCCACCGCCCACCTGCGGTATCCACAAAGATTTGTGGCAATTGGTGAGTGAAGGATACTAGCTTACCTACAAGTGTTCATTGGCCACTGGTAAGGAGATGTGTCCAGTGCTGCTACCTGGTGACAACCACTAGTTCTGAAAAGTCCCCATTGTATGCTACCTATCAATATGTTTAGGTACTTCCTCAACCAACACCACAATTGATAGTATAATGTCTAATTTTTCCATGATAAAGTGAGACTTCCCACATTGTGGAATCAGTTAAACTGCAATAGAAATATGTAAAAGTGAACTGTGTAAAACTGAACTACAAGAAATAGAAGTTTATTGTATATTTTGTTTTGGAATTGGTGTTATGAAATGATGGCTGAGTTTTCATATTTTACAAGCAAGCTATGCCAATCCTCCATAAAATCAATAGTTGCTCTAATGTTTGCTAAGGCATCAGAACCACACTGCACCTATACTTTTTTACCGTGTGTACTCATGCAAAATCTAGTTCCTTTTTTTCATGTTTTTCCGATTTTTTTTTATGTAATTTTTTTATATAGTTTTTAAACTCTACGTTACTTTCCCACAACCCTCTTCTGTTCTTTTCATGACATCTCCCTCTATTTGCTATTGGCTGCATACTAACATTGTTGCCTTTTCATATCTCTTTTCATTGCATTTACTTCTTAAAACTCTAATCTAATGAACAGGTAAATCAGCTTTACCGGTCATTTCATGTTAATCCAAACCATTTTTCCTGTACATACATACATACTCAATGGATATGCTGAAGGATTTTTAAAATTCTTATTATAGTTTGAACTTTCCTCTCTTATACTCTAAATATTTTCAGTATGTGTGTTTAGGATCCTTACACGTCACTTTTATTACATTAATTGACAATATTAATGTTCAGGAAAACTGCTTAGAGTATCTTTCAGTTTGCATTTCTCTTAAAGAATTGTGCATTCAAGACTGAATCTGTGTCCATATGAATTGAAGTAGGTTAAAGCATGCATATATCCAGTAAGATCAACATTAACTAAGATTTCTTAAAACTGGTGAACAAAAATGCTAAATGTAGAAAGTACTGTATCAGACTCAGTGGCATACATAAGGTGACTATAATGTTGACTAGTGTTATGTAGTATGGGTAAGGAGATGAAGTTTATGATACCAGATACTGATTTAGATCCACACAATTTTACGTAAAGATAAAGAAAATTAATAAAAGTGAAAAAACAAAATTCTGAAATTGAATTTAGCTTAATATTCAAAAGTAACCAAAAGCAGATAATAGGTTATTGGTGATTCCAAGGCTTTGCTTATGTCTTTGGCTTTTATAGTCATCACTATTTCCCTTTGACTCTGTGCTCTGATATTACCTTTTATGTTCAGCAAAGAAGTGGTTGCACAAGAAAATGGTAAAATTTGGGATTGCTTTTCTTGTCCCCCTCCTTCTTCATATCGTCAATATGTCAGGATGTAACATCAGCTTCTATCACAAGCGCTAATAATTGAAATTGCTATAGACAACAACTTTTGTTTCTGATTGATAAAAAGAAATGTATTAATATGTAGTAACTGATAACAATAGCTGATTTCTTTTTACTTAGCGTTAGCCATTAACATTAGTATTATTATACACTGTGCCAAGTAGACATGTGTGTATTATCACATAGGGAGCTGCAAGATGGAGTCACACTCTTGGATAAGAATGGGAACAAAGTGGGAGAGAGCAAGACAGCTGCCAAGTGGGGCATTGGAGCTGTGTGTGTGTCTCGTATCTTGATGGCATCTCCTGGCATGGGTTAGTATCGTGTGTCTTTTTAACACATTTATTACTGTGATGCGAACATGTGAGAAGGAAGAGGAATGTTGAGTGAGAGTCATGTGCTGCTTTTGCATTGATAAGGCAAGTTGAAATCCATCTTAACTTAAGAAATGTGCTCACACAGTATTATGTTATGCATATCCTTGTTCTTCTTGCATGTCTTTTTACTGCCGAGCTTGTTACACCATGTACAGAAATTTGAAGTAATTAATGGTATATATTAGTTGCCTTCAGAATTCAGTACCGTTGTAATCAGTTACCCCTTTGTAATATTTTTTAGCAAATTGCAATCTGGCCACTATTGAAAAATATGAACTATTACCTTCAAGAGGATTCATTAATTTAAAATCTGCTTCTTTGTTCATATGACAGCTTTCCTATTGAAAATACAGTAAATAGTCTTTTTGATGCTAACTTGTCACAGTGCTGATTGATGAAGATGAAGCTTGTACTTAAGTTACCTATGTGTACAGTACAGAGGAGCTTAGCATTTTGAGCTACCTTTTCAAACTATTGATGTTATATCAGTTATTCAAGTATCACTGTATATACTTTTCCTTTGTACTCATATGTGTGTACAGTTTACATATGAGAAGCTGTAAATTGAAGCTCCATCACCATTGCACTGGGGTTTATTGTATACTGTAATATTGAGTAGATATACATATGTGACTGTACAGTGCCTTATGAATGGTGAAAGTAGACATCACTTATGCATGTCAGTACTTCTAGAAAAGCATGTATGTATATACAGTTCAAGATGGCAGACAATTTTTTAATGTCAGTGCCATCCATCACTCAGTTATTAGTGATCAAAAATGGAGAATGGTGAGCAGAAGTATCAGTTCTCTGACAACTATGGTATTAGAGGGCGTAAAATGTTGGTTTTATGTTGGCAAGGCTTGCGTGTGGTGAATGACACAGCCCTTATGTAATTTAGAGAGTGGCGTGAAACGGGGGTGATGCTTCTGGACCAGGAAAACAACACAGTGGGATACAGTAAGAAAGCAGCCCGCAGAGGAGTCACCATGGTGGTTCTCTCTCGGATTCTCATGGCTGTCCCTAGCTGTGGTAAGACATCAACACAAGCTATGTGTGATGTTTTTGCTGAATACACTTTGGTCATAGTGTTAGCCTTAGTAGTATTTATATTATACTAATGTTGTATTGCACTTTAGTGGCAAGAACCTGTTCACCTCACCTGTACCTCATGTAGAATTACTCATGCTCCTCAAGTAAAAGTAGTAGTTTATAGTCGTTTAAAGTTTACATAATCTTGTATGAATATGATCATCCATACTCATCACTATTTGGAAAGATTTTGTACAAGCCTGCATGTTTTGGCTTTGTTCTGCTAATGGTTGCTTGCTAGGGCATACAATCATTAGCAAACTTTTTGTTGGAACACTTCATTTTAAGTTTTCTTGAGTTTACCTCATATAACTCGGTGTTACTCAGCACTAAAATTCTTTTTATTCCATTACCACCATCCGTTTTCATCACCAGACTAATGTATCCTTTCTCTCAGGTCATCTAAGATGATTTAATTGTTTCCATGATTCAGTTTGAGTGCATATAACTGGTAAATAATTTATTTCTTTATTAAGATTACAGAACTCTTTCCCTCATTGGTTGTCTTCATAAACACCACCCATGATGTAGGAAAGTACAAGGGAAGTACTCTATAATGGAATTTACACTTTATGTAAAACATGATAGGTGGAGACAGAGAAATCTAATTTACATATAGATACAATCAAGATGTAAAACATTATTTTGTTTAGTCAAAATCACTATCAAGATCTGAAAGGTTGTGTTCTTCACATACCAAAGTTGGACATTGTTAAGGGGGTTTGAGCTTCTGCTATTAGCAATCACTAACTTATTCCATGACCTTCACATTTGCAGTTTTGCAAATTTTGAGATTTAGATTGGATCACAATAAAAAAAATCCACTATTGTAGATGGCTGCACAACAGTTGCAGTCTTCTGCCCCAAATCTTTTCACTCTGATATTTTTTTTCTTAAACCCTGACCATACACATGGTGCTGCTACTTCAAGTATGGACCTTTTTAATCATATATAAGCAAAGTCAGTGGCAATTGGTAGTCAGTTTGTCTTCAAGTAGAACTGCTTGGCAAGATACCTCCTATGTACTTAACTTGATGAATTTGTTTGGCAAGTAGTATTTCTACAGGCCAATTAACATGCAGCAAGATAATTGCATACATTACTCATATTGGTTAGACAGGAACCAGGCCAGCTCTTCCACATGTTAGGTGAGGTTAGCAAAAATAATAATGTCAATGCTAATGTACATTAGGAAATGTAACTCCTGCTATTGTAAATTTGCGTACTAATTAGTGGAAGTGTCCAGCACTGATATATATATATATTTATTTATTTATTTATTTATTTATTTATTTATTTACTTATTTATTTGTTTTATTTATAAATTCAGCTCATCTTTTTTTAATGCATTAGATCATTCATATTCCAGTTGGACTCTTAGTAGTAAAGTACATACAGTGTTTGCATGTTAGAAACCCAGGTCTACAGAAACTGACTACCTTTTACGTAAGTTTAAAGAATTTCAATTGTGCTTCACTGCTGGGTAAAACTTGTGTATGCCCAGTGGCTTTTATTATTATTATTATTATTTTTTTTTTTTTTTTTTTTTTTTTTTTTTTTTTTTTTTTTTACTTAGTAATTGAAAAACTTTTTGAAATAAACATTAATTAAGGAGTGGTGAACCAAATCTGAAATGTACCACCAGAGAGAATAGAACATGTATTTTATTATAGAAGTGTAGAGTAAATTTTTACAGGTGTAGTGATATAATCCCTTTATATCAGGAGTGTGAAAGATATAAAAGTGCATATGTAAGAATTGAAGTTTGAAGATATGGTTTACAAATGGAAAGATGTTGTTGTTATATTTCCTCAGTTGTATAAAACAGCCATTTGAGAATCTAATAAAAGTTTGGTTAAGTACATTTTCATCAGAGTAAATGGATGACAACAGATATGTAATGAAATATGTAAAATGATTAAGTAAAATCAAGGTTATGTAATATCTTGCAATTTTCATGCAAGTAAAATCAAGGTTATGTAATATCTTGCAATTTTCATGCAATATTTTCTTTCTAAACTAACTTCTCTATATTCTTATGTTGGAAGTGGATAAAACAAGGAAAATTAACAAAAGTGAATAACTGTTAGAATATTTGGTTGTTCTTCACTTTCTGCATGTTGAGAATGCATTAGCCATGCTTGAATAAATTCAAGATGATGTGCAGTACGTGTACCTAATTAGATGCTAAGAAGGAAGAAACGAATTATGATAAGTTAAAGTAGTTTTATTGCAAGGGATGAATGCTGATCTCTCAACAATATAGACTGAGAAACCTTTAACTCACTAGTAGTCCTAATGTCAAAACCATGTAAAGTCTCTTACTCTTATTGAAAATTCATAACCAGCTCATTACCTTGTAGTGTCATAATTTACTTGTTGATGTTTTGAATTTTTTATGTATATATATAGATAAGATTTTATTCTTTTAGAAGTTTACATACATTGTAAGTGCGGCAAACAAATTAAATGTATCTTTTTTATGCTTCCAGTGTTGCCACCTATTGTGATGAATATCCTTGAGAAGCGAGGAACTTTGCGCAAAATGCCATGGATTTCTGCTCCTCTACAAGTGGCACTGTGTGGTGTATGTCTCACATTTGCCACTCCAGCCTGCTGTGCCCTATTCCCACAGAAGGCCTCTATTGCTGTGTCCAGTCTGGAACCTGAAGTGCAGGTCAGATGCTCAAAAGACTTTTTTTTTTTTTTTTTTTTTTTTTTTTTTTTTTAATACTATTAGAGACAAAAAGAACCGAGAAACTAAAACCGACAGGAAATAAAAAACAGTTAATTTCATGTCCATTACATATTTGTTCTGTAGATCAAATAAATGTGTTACTGCTGTGAGTTTTACATTAAGCTGTATATACTTTACATGCATATTTTGATCATTCATACAGTAATCAGATACAATTTGAAAAGCTTTTATTTATTTATTTTAATATATGTGTATTTTTTTTCAGGAGAAGATCCGTCAGTTGCCTGATGCCCCTGATGTTGTGTATTACAACAAGGGGCTGTAGAAGTATGGAAATGATGTATATTGCAGGGCATTTTAATGTATATTATCTTACGTATTCTTATATTGATTTTTTTCTGTATAATATGATCTTTAAAATTCTTCAACATGTCCCAATGATTTCTAACAAAACTATTTGTTATCTTATGTATCAAGAAAAGGCCATTTTCTTGAATTATTCTATATTTACTTGATCTTGTACAGTGCCCAAGATATTTCTTAAACAAAAGGAAATCACATGTTATGTACCAAACATTACTTTGATCCTTTTTAAATTCATTGTCCTCTTTAAATACATACGTATAACTGCATTTTATGATGCTTTTATCTTTTTACCTAAAGATGTTGTGCAGAAATTATTTGTCTAGTTGCATTTGCAGCAATATAGCCAATGATAGTTTGTGGAGATGGCTCAAAATCTTTTTTTTTTTTTTTTTTTTTTTTTTTTTTTTTTTTTTTTTTTCTCTTTGTTGGTGTAGCCAGGAAGGATATTCTCTTTTAAGCAGACAAGGTTAGAGGCAAGGGGAACCTCAGCATTATTGAGTTTTGTGTTGTCTTTTTATATTTGTCTGATTAACTCTGCAAATGTTCGTGTTCCGAGGAGTTGGCCAAAAGTGGTTTCTGTGACGACATTTTGTTCCACTGCCGGGAACATCTTCAGGTCTTCTGGTGCTCTGGTTTTGGCGAGCCCCTGCTTTATATCACCTTGGTGTGTGTGTGTGCATGCGTGATGGTGTGCGATTGGCTGGTGGGCGGGCACTCAGCAGCGCCTCCTATTGGCTGTGTGGCTCTGTACTCGCCTCCTCCCTCTATTTGCATGTGGGTAGAATCTGTAGATCTCTTGTTTGTGTGTTCATGGCTGATGAAAGTTCGATGTAAAGGGCTTCTAGAAGTCTGATTCTTCTATTGTCTTGTTATTTGTCTATTAGGATAGTACCAGCTTCGATTGCCTGGTGTGTTATCTTGGTCTGGTGTCAGGCTTGGTAGGGTTGCTTGATTGCTCCTTGTTGTAAGTGGCAGGTCAGTCTTCTTGACCCTTACAACAAGGAGCAATCAAGCAACTCTACCAAGCCTGACACCAGACCAAGATAACACGCCAGGCAATTGAAGCCAGTACTATCATAATAGACAAAGAACATCACTGTCTTCCGATGTAGGCCCCTGAAGACCAGGGTGATCCTGGCCTTCAGCTCATCCTTTGTGCTGTAGCTGGATCTGTTGGTGCCTCATTCCATCATTCCCCACATAAAGAAGTTAATGGAGTTGCAGTCAGGTGAGCTGGGAGACCAGATGTCAGGTGAAAATTAATGTGGTCAATGACATTCTCTGACAGCCAGGCCTGTGTCTTCCGGCTGGTGTGGCAGTACACAGTCTTGCTGCCACACATACAACCTACCTGCAACCACATACAGTACCCTCCCGAGTTTCGCGATCCTCAAGTTTCACACTTAGCCCTAAATTCTTTTCTCTTTTTTTTGTTTTTTTTTTTTTGTTTTTTTTTTTTTTTTTCAACAAAGTATGTAGCCCCCCCCCTTTTTTTTTTCACTTACAAGAACATTCTTCACTGAAATTGCAACACAACCATCAATATAAAGGTATGTATTTTGAGACAAGGGAATAAAGTGGGGGGAAAAAAAGTCGGCTTCTTCACGGGCCGAAATGAATAAGCGCTTTTTCAGTGTTTTCAATACCCCGAGTTTCGCGATTCTAGAGTTTAGCGCTATACCTTAGGAAGAAAGCAAGAATATTATAATCTCGCCTTCTACGCATCAGATTTTTACCAGGTTACATATTAAAATCCATTCCCTCCCACCTACACAAACTTGGAATTACTGTAGTGTGTTATATTGATAACTGATTCCCTGGGGCTCGCTGTTACACCCCAAAAAAATCTCTGGACCCTACCCGAGAGATGGAATTTCTTGAGTTATTCTAAACTCGGTTAACTAATATAAGTTACCCTAGCCCCCCATAAAAAGGAGCGTATCAAGAAACAAGGCTTAAAGCTGAAGCGGGAAGATATTACTTTGCATGACTTGGTTTCTTTCATTGGTTTGGCAGTGGCTTTTAGCCCTGCCATGGAATTGGCTTTGCTCAGATACAAGTTTCTTGAGATAATTAAGAACAGGTAACTCAGTTTTGGCGTAATGTCATGGTCTTGGCTCGGGTAGGTGCAAGTCCTCACACCTAAAACACGCCAGCGGCGGCGACCGCGGCGTGTTGGTTCACCCAACCGCCTCGCACCGCCGCTTCCGCCTCACATCCCCGCTTGTTTCTCTCTCTCTCTCTCTCTCTCTCTCTCTCTCTCTCTCTCTCTCTCTCTCCGGCGCATCCCGTTGCCTCACTCCTCCTAGAGATGCTGACCAAAGGCATTTGGTCATATGATGCAGGGTGGGTGTGTGAGTTTGATGCCTTAGTTCTTAAGTATATTGTTTTCTCTCATATAGTGATGTCTTATAAACTACACTCTACTTAGAGACTTTCTATTATTATATTTTAATAATTGGAACATCCTATGGATACACTAATAATTGAAATACCCAGTTATACATATAAACACACGCAACTCCTTGTAGAAGGATAAGCTGTGTCAGCATTTTTGAAGTATTGCACCATCTTATGGGGACTCCGAGGCTGGTGTTGGAGTCGCCAGTAATAAAAAAAAAATAGTAATAATAATAATAATAATAAATAAGTGAAGGGTGTACGTGTGGTAATTGTACGTGGTTTAGTGATGAGGGTAGGTAGTGACTACCCTTCCTTAGATGTGAGACACAGCGGGAAACGTTCAGCGAGTTCACAGCTGGCTTTAATTAATGAGAGGTCACAACACCCCTGAAACCTTTCCAGACCAGAACAGGTTTACATTAAAGCTAGTGCTATAAGAACTCCCTGGGAGTACATCAACGTTGTGGTAGGTGTCTATTACCTTCTTTGATATGTTAACTTAAGACTAATAACTAGTGATTTCTAGACTACCAATTTCCGTATGTTTCTAGACTCTGGTGTGTAGATGGAAGCAGTAGAAGGAAGAAAAAAAAGAAGAAAGGAAGGAAAAAAAGTGAGGAGGAAGAAAGGCAGAGGGGAGAAAAAAAAAAAAAAAAGATATGTACAGAGGGGGCGGAAGAAAAAAGAACGGGAGGTGGAAGGGGAGGATCCACGCCACAATATTGAGCTAAGTGTTCCTTATAATCTTGGGCGTTCTTTATATTACAATCTGATGTTTTCGAGTTATATAATTCTGGTGTGTTTTAAGTGTGCTTGGTAGTATTTTGAGGTTATTTTGTGTTTTCAGTGCGTGTGTGATTATTTGAGTGTGTTTGGGAGCATGTTGAGGTGAATGTGTGTGGGGGAGGGATGGATGAGAGGGGGAGGTATTGGTGTATATAGGGCGCCTCTAGTGAATTTTGGGTTTGTTTTGAGGCATTCTGAAGTGTTACACAATGTTTTAAAGTGTTCGGGGTCAATATCGAGTATTTTATGTCGTGCGTGTGGTGTATGTTTGGGTGTAAGTGATGGTATTGGTGTATATTGGGTGTTTCCATTGAGTTTTGGGTGTGCTCGGGGGCATGTTGAGGTAGTAGTGCATGGTGTTTTGAATATCTCATACCACCATACTGCCGCCACACTCACACACACACACACACACACACCAGCCTCGCGAAAACATCATCTCTCCCTTAAAACTACATTTTTTTAGGGGTTTATCTTGAAAGGACTAATTCTATCTTCCTTTTTTTTCGTTCGAGGTTAAATAAAGGGAAAATAGAGAACACTGATTTATAGAGGAGCCACCCACCTTCAAATAGTCACTGACGCATCTTGTTTTCTGTTCCTCGTCATCGTCTTCCCCCTCCTCCCGCTTCTCCTCCTCCTCCTCTCCCTCCCCCTCCCCCTCCCCATTCTCCACCTCCTCCTCCTCCTCCTCTCCCTCCCCCCCCTCCTCCTCCTCCTCCCCATGCAGCAGAAGAAGAGACGCCCCGGGAGATCTGAAGTTAATAGTAATAGATTGATAAACAAAGTAGGAGGGCGTGTATGGTGAAAATTATTATTATTATTATTATTATTATTATTATTATTATTATTATTATTATTATTATTATTATTATTATTATTATCATC
>CM035195.1:1306155-1320560 GCA_020233015.1 Callinectes sapidus | reverse complement strand
ACTGATCATTGTCTCAGTTTCATTTCCCACTATGAATAAACTTGATATTTTTTACATTTCTTATATCCGAATGTTTGCACTTTTTCCTCCATACCTCCCTCCACACTTTCCCTCCATTATTTTCCTCCAACATATCCTCCATCTTTCCTCCATCTTCTCTCCAATTTTGACTGTTCTACCTCCCTTCCTTGATAGTTAAAATAGTGGTTCTGTAAGATAGTCTCACATCAAAACTAACCTAACCTGAATATTTTTTCACATTTTTACCTCTAATGTTTGTACTTTTTCCTCCATATCTCCCTCCACAGTTTACCTCCACTTTCCTCCACCTACACAAAGTTTCCTCCA
The DNA here is from genome assembly GCA_020233015.1 of Callinectes sapidus. Taxonomy (NCBI): domain Eukaryota; kingdom Metazoa; phylum Arthropoda; class Malacostraca; order Decapoda; family Portunidae; genus Callinectes; species Callinectes sapidus. The sequence continues at coordinate 1,320,212 of CM035195.1, read as the reverse complement.
TCTTTCCTTCACCTTCTCTCTAATTTTGACCATCCTTGATAGTTAAAATAGTACTTTTATAAGATAGTCTCACATCAAAATCTGACATTTTTTAATATTTTCACCTCCACAAGCCTTAGGTTTTTCCTCCATATCTCCCTCCACAAGTCACCTCCACTTTCCTCCACCTACATGAACCTTCCTCCATCTTTCCTCCACCTTCTTTCCAATTTTGATTATCCTACCTCCCTTCCTTGATAGTCAAAATAGTTGTTTTGTAAGATAGTCTCACATCAAAACCTGACAATTTTTAATATTTTCACCTCCACAAGCCTCAAGTTTTTCCTCCATATCTCCCTCCATAAGTCACCTCTACCTTCCTCCACCCACATTAACCTTCCTCCATCTTTCCTCCACCTTCCCTCCAGTTTTGACCATCTTACCTCCCTTCCTTGATAGTTAAAATAGTACTTTTCTAAGATAGTCTAACATCAAATATGACATTTTTTAATATTTTCACCTCCACAAGCCTGAAGTTTTTCCTCCATATCTCCCTCCACAAGTCACCTCCACTTTTCTCCACCTACACAAAGTTTCCTCCATCTTTCCTCCACCTTCCCTCCCATTTTGACCATCCTACTACTACCATTTCCACCATTTCAGGGGCCAAATACCAGCCGAGGCAGAACTGCACTACCTGGAGAATGCCAGGAAGTTAGCAATGTATGGTGTTGATTGTTACCCTGCCAAGGATTCGGAGGGTGTTGACATAATGCTCAATGTGTGCGCATCAGGTCTGCTGGTGTACAGGGACAAGTACGTACATGAGTGTAGCCAAGTGTGTATTCTGTGTGCGTAAATGTCTTGGTATTTGTCGTGTATGTTTGGGGGTGGTTTGGTTGATGTGTATGTGCATGCCGTGTGGTGTGCAAGTGATCTCTTATGCACACAATACCCATGTGCATGAAACATTTACGCACATGACCATACCTCTCTCTCTCTCCAACTCACTCTCAAATTAAAGATATCTCTAATTTTCTCCTAACTTCTGTACTTAAAAAATAGTCAGAAATCCTAATTTTTTTTGTGTACCACCAAGTTCATGTATGTATAACTTTGCACACACAACACCTATGTATGCGAAACTTGGTGTACACATAGACCAACCATCCCCGCACACACCCACACAACCTGCATTGCCCTACCTGCCACCAAATTAAAGCTAGCTCACTTTTTCTACAGATTTCGCATCAACCGATTTGCATTGCCCAAGATTCTGAAGATATCCTACAAGTGGTCTAATTTCTACATCAAGATATGGCCGGAAGAGAATGTGAGACTTTCGAGAGTACTGTGGTTTTCAAACTGACCAATCACAGGGCAGCTAAGAGACTGTGGAAGGTCTGCGTTGAACACCACACTTTCTTCAGGTGATTATTTTAGATCAAATTTGGATTAAGGTTAGATCATATTAGGTTAGGTTAGGTTATGGTAGGGTAATTTTTTTTGTTTATTTTTTTAAGGATTATATTAGGATAGGGTATTTTTTAAGGAATTTTTAAGGGTTTTTAAGAGTTTTTTGCTTTTTTAGGTTCGGATTAAGGTTAGTTTAGGGTATTGCCTGTTCATAATTACCACACTTTGTCTTTAGCCTTTCATTTTCTAATTTTAATGCTTCCATTTCCCTTTTCATTTCTTTGTTCAGCTGTAGGTCCCTTTTGCATTCCATGAATTTATTTCTCAACTCCTTATTTTCCCCTACCAGTTCGTCTTGCTTTAACAATATACCTGCGATTAACTCCCTCATGTTTCTCATCATTTCCCGCTCGACACTAGTTACCCTCCTCATTGTTCCCTTTTCTTCTCTGAAGCCCGAGAAATCTCTGCCATCACTTTCCATGATTTTTCTTAAACCCATTGGAGTCTCTATCACGCTTGCCCCGGCTCCGCTAGGTTTGTTTATTTTGGGAGAGTTCCTATCTTGGCCGCTAGAGGGCCCAGCCTGATACAGTCTTTCATCCATATCTCTCTTTGACTCTCTCTTCTATTGTCACTATATGGAGACAGGACACACTTAAGCCCCCCTCTCACCCAGGTATATACGATACTAGGCCAAGGAGTCCTCTTGTTATTCTTCTCTGTATACTGTTTGGGAGCACTCTCCAGCAGACGTCTGCACCCATCGCCAGCCAGCCCGTGTGTGTGTGTGTGTGTGTGTGTAAATATAATGAAGTATAATTTGTCTTCCTATTAAACATTGCTTGAATTTCCTCCATGTGTCATTCCAGTTACTCTTGTTCTTCTGTTTGTTTTGCCTTGGTGTGATTGATTTGCCACATTTGTCACTCCCACACCAGAGACTCCAATTTGTCCGTCTCTCAACAGGTCTTAAGGTGTGTACGGGCCAACTTCAGCACTGAGGGAAACTCAAGTCTTCTTTCACTGAAGTACAATGGTGAGATGTGAGCAAGGCAGAGTGAGCAGTAGTTAGTTAAGTGAGAAAGGGAATGAGTCTGTGTTTTTGGAAGAGGGTGACAGAGTGAGTGGGAGAGATAGTGAGACAATTTAATTTTGCCTTTTTGGAGAATGAATGTAATGAGTGTGTGTGTATTGCAATGTCTTTCAATATTCTTGATGACGGGATGTTTTGGTGGTGTGATTGGTGTCTGCAGTGCATGCAAGGTGAAAGGAATATTGTGTGAATCTGTGAGGTGAGTGACACTAGTGTGTGAGCACAATATATATGTGTGTGTGTGTGTGTGTGTGTGTGTGTGTGTATGTGTGTGTATGCTTGCAATATGACAGTCTACCTCCATACCAGGCCACCAATCCTGTCAAATAGTAGTAATAGTAGTAGTAATAATAGTCTTTACAGGACCATAACCATGAACAAATCCTCACCATTCACACCTTTAGCCTCTCGGATAATAGTAGTAGTAATAGTAATAGTAGTCTCTCTGTCTATACAGGGTGGCTAGACAAAGCATGCACACACACTTACCATTCACACTCCTAGCCCTCTTGGATAGTAGTAGTAATAGCAGTCTATCTAACTTTACACGGTGGCTAGACAAAGTATAGATGGAAGTGAACTGCTCTCTAGTTTGTGTTATTCAGTGAGAATGGACAGCCACAGATGCATTATATAACGTGATGTAGCCCAAGAAAGTGCTTTTGTTTTGAAGTGTTCTGGTATTTCTGCTTCACAAAGATGTACTATGTCCCGGCAATTCTTTTTATTCATCTTTTCTCTTGTTTGTCTTCATAACCCTCTTTGTTGTTCTCATTCTTTTCTTCCTCCAGTTCCTCTTTTTCCTTCATTTCATACTCTCCTTATTTCCTCATTCTTTTCTTCTTATTCCCCTTCCTTTTCATTTCTACTCTTCATCTTTTTATCCTCATTCTTTTCTCTCCAGTTTCCTCTTTCTCATTCATGTCATACTCTTCTTTCTTATTGTCATTCTTTTCTTCCTGAAGTTCCCCTTCCTCATTCATTTCATCCTCTTCTTCCTCATTTTCTCATTCTTCCTCTTTTTCCAGATTCTCTTCTTCCTTCCCAGTGAAAGAAGTAGATTTTATTATATTTGTTTTTTTGTATTTTTTTGCTGTTTTGTTTCAATCTGTATATTGTAGTTTTTTCAAATGTTCATAGCAATTATCTCAAAGGATTTCAAATCCAGTGACAGCATCTTTCTGTACTCTGTTAATGATAAGTACATTTAGAAGATAAATAACTCGGATGCAAATAATATTGATAAGGACTAAATAGTATAAGCCTGAAAAATGTCTCTCGTCATCAGTTTTTACTTTGTGAGTGGTAAAGACACACAAGTTGAGGCAAGGTACTTTATTCTCTAACGTTTTGGTATTAAACCATCTTCAGAGAGAATGTACAGACAATCAAAGACATGGCAGCGTTGGCGGCTCAGCCCGCAGGTCTTCCTGGCGGAACGGGCTGTGATTGGCGCTAGCCAGACAGAGTCAGTCTGGCCGCTGCCCGCGACAAATACACGGATCCTCCCCTGTGATTGGTTGTGCTCTCGGGGAGGATCTGTGTGTTTGTTGCGGGCAGCGGCCAGACTGACTCTGTCTGGCTAGCGCCAATCACAGCCCGTTCCGCCAGGAAGATCTGCGGGCTGAGCCACCAACGCGTATATAAGCTGCCGTATCTTTGATTGTCTGTACATTCTCTCTCTGAAGATGGTTTAATACCGAAACGTTAGAGAATAAAGTACCTTGCCTCAACTTGTGTATTATCCTTACCACTCACTCTACATATTTGTCTTCATCTAAACAGCTTTACCTTTACGTTTCCTCAGTATTATTAGTGGCAGGTTTACAGTATCCATTAGAGTTGTCAAGTTTACGTAGTATTTGATGGTGCCACTCTGTAGAAATGACATTTATACTCAACATGAGTCAGTCAGCCTTGCAAGTTTTTGACAGATGTGTTCAAGCAGATGATTGATTACTTGTAAGATGCAAACTCTCCTTTGTAGTAGGTTTGTATGTGAGGGATGCAGAAATAACCTTTGCCTTACTAGAAACACTGCATTTTCTTCTTCTTTTTCTTCTTCTTCTGTGGAGGAAGAGTTTCATCATTGTCAGGACAGTGAGTGCTTCTGATGAATACTAGTTGTAAGGAGTGATGATGAATGAAGGAGGTAGTATTGATGTATTTATTCTATCTAGTAGACCAGGGTGTGTGTGGTTGCTGGTGTGTATATACAGTACTTGCCTATTCCAAGCTTATGTATACAGCTTGCATATATTGGAGTTGTATGTCATCATGTCTGTGTGTGTGTAGTGAGCACCAGCTTAGTTAGAGTGCTACTTCTTGTAAGAAAAAAAGTTAACTGGGGAATCTTTTTTTCTTTTTTTTTCTTTTTGCACTGCTTTCTGAACTCAATAATTCATGAATGAATTCCACTCTACATATTTCTCCTTCCACTGCATGTGATTGATTGGTGATTGCATGGAAGAAAAATTAATTTGATTGGTAACTTAAGGTGGAGGAACTCATTCATGAACTTCATGACATACTATAGTTCACTTTTTGATCTATTGACATTGTATTATGGTCAGTAGAGAAGGTTTCTTCACATTTTGCTATATAGGTGTGTGGAACCATGAATAATGACTGCTGGCTGACTGACTAACAAATACCGCATTTTTGTAGTAATATGTAACTAACCGATCATAATAGTAGTGTGTGTGTTTATGTGGCTGTATGTAGTAGCTGTTTAGTTTTTACTAACATACATTTTCTATGTTTGTAATCATTAATAATAAATACTGCTTGTAATGTATCATGAGTATTTAACTTAACCTATAACCTAACCTAACCTAACCTAACCTAACCTACATTGCATCTGCTTCACAAAGGGTCTTTGTTTGTTTAATTAAGGACGTGGCTTTTTTTTGTTGCTTTATTGGATTTGATTGCACACTTTAATAATCACATAATACGTCCGTCACCTTGTCTGGTTTTCGGGTTCTTTGGAGGTGTACCATGGTAGTGTTTTGGGTGTTGATGGGTGGTGGTGGTGGTGCATGGATGGTAGTGTTGGATTGATGATGATGACTTGTCTCTTCCTGCAATGCCTTGGAATTTATTAATCTTAAGAAGTCCTCTTCCTCCTCCTTGTAATAGTAGTGGTGGTTAGACTTTAACTTTAAAATCTAGGAGATGAAATACATAGCAAGGGATTTTCTTCAGTAAGCACGTTCAGAGTATTAGGAAATGAACCATTGGAATTTAAGAGTATGTTTTTCTGGGATATTAATGACTTTCCATCATTGTTTTTTTGTTTTGGTGCTGATTATTGCTGGTTATTGCATTTTGACTTTATATGTGTATGGTGATCTTTTATTTCTATTGTTGCTCTTGTATAGATGTGACACTAAACTCTTTATATTTCAATTCATTCATTGGTAGTCTTGGCAAGCTTTTTCTTGACATTTCTTGATTGCTATGGTGTTTTGCAAATGTTTGATGACTTGTTTTATTAATTTCCTTTGTTGTAGTAACTCTTCCACACTCATTTTGTGGTATTTCTTGATTTTCTGGGCGTTTCACCAGTGTCAAATGATCTCTCTGCCCTGTTTTGCCTCGTTTCATTCGCTAATTTATGGAGTATTTTCGTTAATTTGATTTTGATTGATGTTTAAGGTGTTTCTATATGAATTTTTCCATTGTTTATCTCTATTGTTTGCATAACCTACTTGATTTCTTAGCGCATATACTGTGCGAATATTGAATTAGCAAGATACCACTACTGTGTGGCCTTGTTTGCTTGGTTTATTTTTGCTATTTTTCGCTAATTAGCTTTCCTTTTGACATTTAAGGGTGTTTATATGATATTCTTTGCATATAACTTACATGATTTCTTTGCTGTGTGAAGAGAAAAATAGAAAAATACAATTACTTTTTGGCCAGATTACTGCCTGTAAATAAGCTCTTTCCAGGCCAAACATGAGGGGGTGGGGTGGGACCAGCGGTGTCTGCCGAGCCCCTGAATCAGTGGTTTCCCAGTGTTGGGTGGGTGAAGGTGTGGATTGACTAGCTACTTTTAACCTATTGAAAAGACTCTGGATTTATGGCGTTTTTACCATTGCAGTGGCGTATTAAAACGATTTCTACCGGAAAAACCGTCTGTTTAAAGTGACTAGGGAGATTTATTATTCAATTGTTCATCTGTATTGGTTGCGTCACCTACTTGATTTCTTAGCGCATATACTGTGTGAATAGCAAATTAGCAAGATAGGACTACTGGTCGTTCCAGGCCGTGACGTCTGCGTTCCTGCCACACGTCAGCAGGGTGGGAGGGCCAGCTGTTGTCTGTCTGGCGAGTCCTTGGCTCAGTGTGTTGTGGGATGAGGGTGTGAGCCGGTCTTATCCTATTGAAAAGACTGCATTTATGGCGTTTTTACTATTTTCTCTCTCTCTCTCTCTCTCTCTCTCTCTCTCTCTCTCTCTCTCTCTCTCTCTCTCTCTCTCTCAAACAGCCACGGCCAGCTGAGAGAGAGAGAGAGAGAGAGTGTGTGTGTGTGTGTGTGTTTGTGTGTCACTTTGAGCTCTTGTCAGTCTCTCATCTTCCTCCTCATTATCTTCAACGCCTCCTCCTCCACCTCTTCCTCTTCCTCTTCCTCTTCCCCTTCCTCCTTCTCCTCCTCCTCTTCCTCCTCCTCCTTCTTCTCGTCATCTTCACTTCCTTCTCTAATTCATCTTATTTTTTCTTCTTCTTCTACTACTACTACTACTACTACTACTACTACTACTACTACTACTACTACTACTACTACTACTACTACTACTATGACTACTATCACTACAATACCTATAATCACTTCTGTTATCGATACAATATTAGCAGTAGTAGTAGAAGTAGTAGTAGTAGTAGTAGTAGTAGTAGTAGTAGTAGTATTTTATTGCAAGGGAAGCTTCAGTAAAACTAAGTACAAAATCTCTTACCTTTCAAAACTATCACACTGCAACAACAAACACTAATAATTATCAAACAATACAAACAACTCCAAAGAAAATAGATTTGAAAAGATATATATTTCAGAGTGACCAATGATTTCTACTTTATCTATCTACACATCTATTAACATTACTTTATTCACCGCTATACTTATTCATTTCTAGAGTTACTAATTATCTCCCTTAATTATCACCACTACTAATTATACATATACGTCCTGCCTATCTGTTAACTCTACACTGCATGAAATACCTTCAGTTCGAACCATCACTATGACACTCCAAAGACTCTCTATATAAATTAATGTAGCATTTTCTTTCCACCTTCCCATTATGTTTCCAGTGGCTTATTAACACCATTTCTACCTCAACACCACCAAAAACACGATAGGGAACGCGTGTGTTGATGTGTGTGGCTTTCGAAAACAGACATAGTGAGAGAGCGAGTGAGTGAAGCAGGTTCTGTCTCTCTCTCTTACTGTTTCAATCTACGTTTCGTTTCTCGGACAAAATGAACATCTTGTCACAATAGCTTTCCTTCCCGAGGTGAGAGGAGGCAAACCTTTCTATTATCTTCGCCATGGCTGCTGGTGGAGGCAAGATAGAGGCTGGAGAGGTGAAGGGAACAGTGCAGGGGCCTTAAGACGCATAATGACAGGTTGGTGTGTATTGAAGACGAAGGAAGGAGAGAGAGAGAGAGAGAGAGAGGGGGGGGGGGCGGGGGAGGGGGGTAAAAAAGCTGTGTGTGGGTGTGTTTGTGTGTGTGTTCGCCAAACTGTTTTTCTTTTAGCATTTTTTCAGGTACATTCATTTCAAGTATATAATTTCTGTTGCTACCATTACCACATGTTTTTTGGAGTTATTTATATAATGAAGTGTGTTTTTGTTTTCTTCTTTAGGGTTTAACAAGGTTAGTGGTGTTTGAAGGAGGGTGGTTTGCTTGGTTAATTAAGAAGGATTGGTGGTAAGCTGCAGAGGTGGGCTGGGCGCGCCGCGGATGTAGTACCGCAGCTCCTCAGGACACACACACCCAATAATAGTCCGTACCGCTACTGCACCCCATTACATTGTTCCCTCGGTCCTGTACCACACTACCCCACCGCCACACCGCCACGTCACAGCACCGCAGTTGCCGTACCCTAAACTAATAATTAATACGACGGTACAAGTCCAGACTAGCACCTCCTTTCTAATCAATGAAATAACCTTGCAAGGTGATAGAGACCTTACTGTAGAACATGTCTGTGGTGCTTCTAATGTGGGGACGGCTTTGGTAAGGCCATAGTAATTGAATTAAGTGAACAACGGTGAATGATAGTGATATGATTGTGAAGGCTGCGGGATGGGTCGTGTGTCGGCCTCCTGTCACGCAGACGGAAGGCGGTCTGCCGTCCACACGCGTTGAGCAATGAGCATGGCCAGCAGCGGCGCGGCGTCGCCAGCGTGAGCCAGCGTGGAGTATGGCAGGCCATCCGCCCCGACCACCGTGTCACGGCCACGCCTCTTAGCCCGCTCCAATCCTGAAGGGAGAAAGTCTGGTCAGTCTGTCAGTCACATCAGCTTCCTCCATCGCTTCCCTGATAGCATTGTCGTCGCGGTGTGCTCGTAGTTGCTGCAGCTGCTGCTGCAGGGTGTGTCGTGAGTGAGGAGGAGGTGGTCACTGGAGCCTTGAGGGGCGAACATGGCATGCAGCGAGCCTTTCTTCCTCCTGTTGTGGCTGCGGGTGGGCGGGGCAGCACCACAGGCCGTTCTTACGCTCCTCCACAGGTGGCCTGGTGGTGGAGACGTGTGGAGCACAGCAGGGAAGGGAGGGAGGGAGGCCTTCAGGGACAGGGGGCGAGGAGTGGAGGGTGTGCCCGTCATTTTGTGGTGAAGTGAGTGGCATGCGTGAGGGGGAATCTGGTGGCGACACCCTCACGCCCTCCCTCCATCCCTCCCTCCCTCACCCCACCCGATACGCCTCATTCCAACCACACCATAATAATGACAATAATAGTAATAACAAGCAGTTGCCAATCAGACTAACACAAACTATGGCCATATTCCTGCCATTTTGGAGTTCACAAACACCTGCTGGAGTTGTGCAGAACAAAGACAAGTCACTTTTGCCATGGTAACGACGTACTCAATCACCAGACAAGCCCCTCATATTGCGTATCAGCAGTGATGGAGTCCCTTACCCTCAGCCAACCCTTACGAGCTCCCTCCCTCCCTTCCTACGTCATTAAGGAGGTCCTCTCATACACCAACAATTGCTCAATGCCCTAAATTCTTCCCTCAAAAACTGGAGGTCACCTTATATACCAGTTCGCCTTATAATATAGTCCGGCATATACGTACGGTAATAATTAGGAATATCTATCAAGAGAGAGAGAGATTGTTTTCACGTTTTTCCAGGGTTAATTTTTTCCCCCTTGTTTCCCTCGTTTATTTGCTTGCCTACGCTTTTTCTTTACATTTCTTGATTGTTTTGGTGTTTTGCGAGTGTTTGTGAGTGTCTTATTGGTTTCCTTTCTTTTAATTACTATTCCATACAGACTGTGTTGTATTTCTTGATATTCCGGTCGTGTTACCAGTGTCTAGTTAACTCTCTTTGCCTTGTTTTTTTCCTTCTACGTTTAAGATGTTTTATATTTATTCCATTGTTTATCTCTATTGTTTGCATAACCTACTTAATTTCTTAGCGCACGTACTGTGTGAATAGCAAATTAGCAAGACACGACTGCTGTTTGGTCTGTGTGCTGTTGGTAAAATAATGCTCGCTCCCTGCCCTGACGTCACGTTGAGGTGGGAGGGGCCGCTGGTGCCTGGCAGGGTCCATGAACTAGTGCTGTCCAGTCCCAGTGTCCTGTGGAGAGGAGGTGTGAGCGGGTTAAAAGCCCTTATCCCATTGTGCTAGTGTTTCAGTGTACAAGTCATCTTAATACTGGACTAAAGCCGCAAGATGGAATCACAGGGGCTGCTGGACTACGTTATCAAGGTGACTGCAAGCGCTGTGACACAAGCATCACGGTGCCAGTGTTTATTTAGGGCAGTCACTCCTATGCGGGAGGTATAACCCCCCACCTCAGACCCCGGCGCCATCTTTGATTCTCATTTCATCGGTCATTTTCAGGCTCAACTCTCATTATTATAGGCTCATCATGCCACAATATGCAGCCATCGTACTAAGCTTTCATATTAGCCATTCAGACATAGCTTTCGTTGTCAAGTTTAGGTTTTGTGAAGGTTTAAGTGAAATGTGGGGGGGTCGGACCCCAACCCGGGGACCCGCCTGCCAGGCGCCAGCCGGCTCTTATTTCAGCATATTTTCTTTTATCTCTGGACTGTTTATTTAGGCTCAATAGTGAAATGTAATGCTTTCTATGAGTACTGTGAGCTGTTTTGAATGTCTGCCATGCGTGTGTGGGCTGGAGATAGCTGTCGTTGGAGTTATTATGATCGTAAATAAGGGCTGATTTCTGCTCCAAATTAATTGGAACGCCCAAGACCATTCTTTATTTGAGGCAGTATCAAGTTCTTATTAATTGCCAAAGATAGTCCATATCGAACCATGTTTTGTGCGTAAAGCTCAGTGAAATCAGTGAAAAGTAAAAGTGTTCGCTAGCGGTTTTTAAAGTTGCATCAATTATTTATTTATCAGCCTGTAAATGATTTATTTCTGCCTCTAGATCACTCTCAAGTGCTAAGAATAATTGGAAAGAATGACCCAAGTGATTTGAAGTGGTTTTTGGTTCCTTTGAAGTGATCGTGAGTGAGAATTTAATGAGTTTTAAAAAGGGTCATATTTTATAAAATCCTTTTTTTCTAGTGGAAATTCTTTACAATTACTGTTGTTTGGAGTTTGTTTATGCTTTGGGAATTAGTTAGAGTATTTATGCAGCCGGAATATGTCCATTTTTTTGTTCTAAAAGCGTTTTTTCGAAGGGTCATTTTTAAAATGGTCTCCCCTAAAACATGTACGTAAATATAGACAGTTAATATAGAGTACCAGGCCAGGCTGTGACGTCATCAGCTGTGACGTCACAATGATGAAGGCCTCCTGCTGCCTTCCCTTTCTGAATCTTATCTTCCATATATATTATGATTTACTGTGTTTACCGTGTTTGCGTGCGTGTGTGTGTGTGTGTGTGTGTGTGTGTGCGTGCGTGCGTGCGTGCGTGTGTGTGTGTGGGGGGGGGGGGGTAATCAATAGGCAGGGGATAGCTAATACGTAGAAATCTCTCGGTATATTGATGTTTGCTACAGGACCTGCCACATACAGATCTGATATCTTGTTGCAGCAACTTCTTCCCTTCACTTCTTGTGCTGTAACCGAATCAGTTGTTTATGTGAATGTATTTAACTGATGAACATTATTAATTGGCGTCTCCTCTCTCCCCAGCGCCTCCTGCACCGCCTCTGCTGTTCCCCACGACTAGCCAGCTGATGCTTCTTGATGTCTGCTGGGCTGTGGTGACACAGGCAAGGAGACAAGGTAAATTACTTGTTGCCTTGTTTATTTGTCAATGATTACGTTCTTTTTACTGTCTGACATCTGATTTCCCTAAGGTTTGAGAGTAACGTTGTTATTATTAACAGGACTCAACTTTCCGTGTATGCAGTTCTCTCTCTCTCTCTCTCTCTCTCTCTCTCTCTCTCTCTCTCTCTCTCTCTGGCCCGTATGCAAGAATCGTGGATGGTGCACCACGGCGTGGTTTTTCCGACCGTGGACATTGCGACGGTGGGGTATTCAAGAACCGCTCCACGGTGGAGAAGGCAGGCAGGGTCACCAACATATGCGAGTTCAGGACAAGGAGCGCGGTTGGTACGCCGGAGGCTCAAAACATTGCTCTCAAGTTTCCCGCGAAATTTGTCTGCAATGGCATCACCTCCTGCTAAGGTAAGGTTTACTTGGTTTTTTACTCATATTTAGCAATGGTATTATTCATTGACATAAACTAGAATATATAAGTACGTATTAAACAATGTTTCAGTCAACTAAAGTGTTTACCATTCAGAGATTTCTATGAGATAAGTAGGCCACGCCACTAGGCTACGATGCTGGCGCCGCGAGACCCTTGATTTATTGGCCTTGTTTGAATATTATAGATATATTCTGTGTGGATACTAGGATGGTGTTGAACTCATAATGAGTGAATGGTTCAGCAGAGGTGGTCCACTATAAGATGCCCTTGCTTCACCACATACACGGCAGACTCCATTATTATTTGTTCAGTTATATGTACAGTAGATTCTAGTAACTTTGTCCAGAACGTAAATATAATTAAGTCAAATGTAAGCTGACAGAAGAGCAATGAAACATTTGCAGAAAGCCTAGACAAAAGTGGATTTTTTTTTTTTTTTTTTTTTTTTTTTTTGTAATGAGTAGCAAACGTTATCATGAAACAAAGTTCACCATATTACACAATCTTTAATTGAATGTTGAAATTGTAAAGAGTAACTTTATATACAAATTTGCAGGCAATTCCTCTTGTGGGGAAACAGAGGTCCCAGCTGCTGGCCCTCATCCAGGAGAGGGAGGGTATCCTCACCTCCAAGGCCTCCAACCCTCACCTTCCTGGAAAGAAGGCCAAGGCCTGGGCTGACATTACAACTGCATTTAATGCTTGTAATCCAGGCCATGCGCCCAGGACCACCAAGCAGCTGAAAAGAAGCTGGGACCATATCAAGAGGAAGTATGTTTGATTTTAAAGTTATTCTGTTTCATCTGTGTATATATATTATACTCATTTGGAAATATTCCCTTTCTTTATAGAGAGCATATGATTGTATATCTAGATTTCTTTTATGCTTTTATAATGAACTATTTTTATGAGTTTATTTTAGCACCACATACAAGGTAGAATGTTATTTTATGAAACTTCATTTTATTGTTAATTTGTTGGTAGTCATTATTATTCAATCTATAAACTAAGAATAAGATAAGGTTTGCATCTAATGGCATGCAATTAAATGTGTTAACTTTTTGATAACAATTCCTCCAGGATAAAAGCTGAAGATCTTGCACACCGCAGACAGGTGTGCAAGACTGGAGGAGGGGCACCACCACCACAGCCCAAATTCTCAGCTGATGAGGCGATAGCCAGGGCCTTAATGTCCCAGGACCTGGCTATGCCCTCACAGGCCAAGGAATTTGGGCAACTTCACCCTCTGGACGAGGAGGGTAATCCAGTGCTGGATGTGATCATAAGTAAGATATACTTGTCTCGTAGAGTAACATACGTCTATAAAAATTGTTGGTTAATATGCTATAGAAGGTTAAGATTGTAGATTTCCTTTCAAGTATATTATGTAGTATGCATGAAGAGTGTAAGGTGTATTCATATAGGAAAATTATCTATTCATTTGTAGGGTGTACTTGTGTTTAAATAAAGTAGTGAATGGTGAGAGAAGACAAGCAAATGTATCTTCAATATTACATGTCAGAATTAGGTTAAAGCAAAGAACTAGATTTTTTTATTATGGATAATGGACAAAAAGGTCAATGGTTCAGTGATGTGTAAATTAAAGAACAGAATTGAAGATGCATTAAATATTATAAATCTTACATGTTGTGGAAGTTCAGCATATACAGAAAAATAAGACACTA
>CM035195.1:1292591-1302809 GCA_020233015.1 Callinectes sapidus | reverse complement strand
TCATTCCCTCTCCTTCCACATCCTGGCCAGGCCTCCGTTCCTTGCCCTCGCCCCTACTGAAGCCAATTTGGCGGGAAAAGTGTGTTTTTGTGGAGCCTCACGACACTCATCATCTCGACAAACACCCTCTCTTGATGCCCACATTCTTCGGCGGCGGCCAGAGGGGTGTGTGGGTGCGGGGGGGGGGGGGGGTCATGGTGAGGGAGGTGAGGGAGGCAGCGTCGTGGCAAGGGAGTTAGTCGAACCTTCTCGTCCTTGAATTTATCTGAAAGAGTTTATTTTCTTTGGTATTCCTGGCATGCTGCGTGGTAGTGTCATTGGTTGCACGTCTTATTATTCTCTCTCTCTCTCTCTCTCTCTCTCTCTCTCTCTCTCTCTCTCTCTCTCTCTCTCTCTCTCTCTCTCTCTCTCTCTCTCTCTCTCTCTCTTACAGTTGGTGTGGTTTTCTTGGTGTTGTTTCTTCTTTTTGCTTCTTCTTTACTTAATTTTGTTCTTGTTATGTCTTCTTTATTGAGTCCTTGGCATCTTGTAACTTCAGCATCACCAAAGTATTTTTTTTGCGGGGCGGGGTCTTTATTACTTCTCTTCCTGGTCTTCTCGTTCATGTCGTGTTACTGCTGCCTGTGCTGCTGATAGGAGGAAAAAATATTAAGGCATTAGTGATGTACAAGTAAATTAAGAAAAGAGAACAAAGAATGAATTGTGATATTAGCCAGTATTATTTGCTAATAAGTCAATTAGTTCTTTGTTCCTCTTTCGAGTCTTGATTTTTAACTTTGGTAATGTTTTTCTTTCTTCCCCTCTAATTTTTCTCTACATCATTCTTACCTGTCATTGTTCTCTCCCTCGCGGTGTGTCGGGTCGCCGGTGGCCGGAGTGGAGCATGGCTGTGCATTAATGTGTGTATTACTCTGCTCACCAAGTGCTCACTGCCGCTGTTTGCCCCGCGCCAACGCCCGTCTTCTCGCCGCGCGCCGGGAACACGTAGCCTCCCGTCTGACGCTCTCATCACCTGCATTGTCCCGCGGGCTGCCTCCTGCCGCCACAGTCAGTCAGGTGCCGCAATTTTTCCCGTCTTGACGTGTTCCGGTGTGAGACGCAGCGGGTGTGGCTTCTCTGCAGGAGGTGGTGGTGGTGGGTGCAGAGTATGGGTGTTACGCCAGCCTCACCGCTGTGACGTAAGACTTGCTGCAATTTGAGTCACGGTCACAGTCACAGGATTGAAGGCACTTTTACTTTCCGCTCTATATATTGTGACTTTTTTTCTCTGGTAATGTAATACACGTACACTATTAATATCGATTTTATCACTAGTGTCTAAACTTTTTGTTTGGACTTCATGTGAATCCTCTTAACTCTTAATCACTTCCTTCTTAACTCATAATTCCTTTTTTTTTTTTCAAACTATGTATTACAAAGACATTCTCTCTCTCTCTCTCTCTCTCTCTCTCTCTCTCTCTCTCTCTCTCTCCTCTCTCGCATAGATCTCTATCTCTCTTCTAGCTCTCCTCTCTCTCTTCCTCTAGCTCTCTCTCTCTTCTTCTCTCTCTCTATATATATATATATATATATATATATATATATATATATATATATATATATATATATATAGAGAGAGAGAGAGAGAGAGAGAGAGAGAACACTACCCCAGGGAAGCAGAGTTAACATCAGTGGTTTCAGAAGAATCTGTTTATAACTTCATTTACAGGTCGTCGCAGCAAACATCTTAAGTAGAAGATAAACACCAATTGGAGAATGTCCATTATTTTACACGCTAGTATCAGCGTTCAGAAAGGGTTACTCAACTTGATAATAATACACGAAGTAATAAGAAAGAGATTTCTTTCTCGGCCGTTGCTCCAGACAGGTGAGCTGACCGTTGTTAACAAATACTTTGAATCGAAGAATATATCGAAAACAGAAAGGAGGTGTCCATAACTTGAGACAACGCATGCTTTGGCAAACACAGGTATGGCTTAGAAAGGGGAATATTTTGTGGCACAGGTAGGAATTTGGTGTAATTCGATGAATGTTGGAGAAATCGAGTCTGTGACTTATCGTGGTGGGTCTCGTCACCTTGACCTGAGGCCACGTCTGGCTGCCTGGCCTGCCTTGATGAGGTAGCTGTTGTTGTGTTATGTAACACCCTAATAGAAACACAAAGCATTCTGAGGACGTGGATGTGCTGTGTCAAGTATTTTTTTCTGGCTGAGGTAGATCCTTTTTTTCCAGAACAATGTTATTAAGGTACGAGGGAGAACTCCCACAACAGACAAGTGTGAACCAGTGTGAAGGCCAAAGGCGTGGCAACACTAGGCATTGGACACTTTTTTCTCTCTCCAGTCCTTGGGTATCTTGCCGTCTGGTGTTTGTATTGCTGAATATTTCCTTAAGTTTCGAAGTGTCCTACGTTTATTTATCTCTCTGCTGTGCTATTAAGATTATTGTCAAGGTATTAACGCAGCTCGCACACACGTCCAGTTTGCTCGAATGAATTTGTATGCACATTGATAATTGTTGTTGTAACCAAGTACTTGTGGTTGTCAAAGCGAACCGTGGGATAGTGATAACCTGCACAGAAAAAAATTTTTAATGAGTTAAAAAAAGAAAAAAATATATTATCGCGAGCGATAAAAAAAGACTTGCGGGAGAGAACCATTGCGAGGATGGAGACTCCCACAACAATTGAGGCACCAACATTCCCCAACATTTCAGGAAGTGTTCAATCAGGCAGACATGTAGTGCATGACACCTTGACGGCGGAAATAAAGATAAGACTTACAAATACTGAACAATAAATCTTTACACCCACCTCTTATCTCTAGTTTTGCCGTCATTCTTCCTATCCTTTTTTTTCTCTCCCATTTCCCTTCTCACCTTTTTTCGTCCCCACATATATACTTTTTTTATATATACGGAAGCAAATTAACGTGTGTTCCCTTGTTTATAGCGAAATGGTGAACCCGGAGTTTGAAAGCCAATTTCTTGCAGTAATTGTGGGGAAAATTGCACACCGCGGGGATGTAGAATAGGGAACAGTTTACTCTTCCGAGGCAAATTGGGCGGCCAGTCATAAAGTGAGACTCGGAAGGCTGGTCGTGATTTAAAGGGTCTCGTAAAGCAAGTCGTATTTGGTTACCTGCGGTTTTATAGGGGCGAAGGTACGCTTTATTTATCTTTCTCCCTCCTTTTTTGTATTCACCTTAATTGATGTTTGAAAAGGAGTGGTGGACTTTTAGGAGCGTTGCTTGAGGTGAAGGATGAAGGAGTGTCGTGATGGGTGGTGGTGGTGGTGGTGGTGGTGGTGGTGGTGGTGGTGTTGATGGTGGTGCGTTCCTCTGATGTTGCGTGGTGCCGCTCGTTTGTGATTGTTCGGTGGTGGTGGATGGGGTTCAATTGTCTATTTTTTGGCTAGCGGTTTCTTGTTTTTGTTGTTTTCAGTTTTGCTTCTTCTCTTCCTGTGCTTTTTTTTTTTTTTTTTTTTTTGCTTTCCTTTTTCTTTTTAAACTTTTTTTCCTTTTTATTTTTCCACTGTTTCCTCTCTTCCTGTACTTTTTTTTTCCTTTTTTCTTTTTTTTCCTTTTTCTAATACTTCTTATGATGACTCGTGTCTTGTTTTAGTTGTGTTTTAGTGGCATTTTATTCTCCTTTGTCTTTTACTTTTGTTTCCTTTTCTTTCTGTTTTAGTTATTTGTTTGCCAGTTTGCTTGTTTACATATTTGTTTGTTTATCTATCTGTTTGCATGTTTGTCTTCTTGTTTCTACTCTTCACTATTTTCATTCCTCTCCTATTCTCTCATTTCTTTTACTTTTTCCCTTTTCTTTCTATGTTTTATTTATTAATTTGCAAGTTTGCCTATTTATTTGTTTGTTTATCGATCTGTTTTCTCGTTTCTCTACTTGTTTCTACTTTCTGCTATTCTTCTCTTCTCTCTTTTACTTTTTTCTTTTTCCTTTCTATTATTTATTTGTTTATTTACAAGTTTACCTGTTCATTTGTTCGTTTATTGATCTGTTTTCTTGTTTCTCTGTTTTTTTTCCCACTTTCCACTATTTATCTCTCTTTTATTCTCTCCTCACTTCAACTTCCCTTTCCTTAACTATTCCATACTTAACAACAAGAATTCCTTTCCACAACCACCATCACCATCACCACTGCCGCCACCACCACCACCACCTCTGTACCGACTTCACCAAGCTATAATGATACCAAAGTGGACATGCAATTACTGTATATTGTTTGGCGTGCAGCTGTGTACTGTATAGGGTGTCGCGCCACGAGGATGAAGGGTTATCTCCTAAGAGCCAGGGGAGTGTCTCTAATAGCAGTAAAGGTGGCTAATTCCTCTCTACCAGACCGTGTGGTGCAGGAAATAAAGTATATACGATAGAAAAAGATAAGATAAAAACACAAATAATCAGTTCGAATAGCCGGTTCTCCTTTTACATACAAAAAAGAATCTCATCTCCTTTACTCAGACAGCGTAGAGGATGAAAAGCAATGGGATATAAAAAGAATGGTAAAAATCAAATAATAAATAGGAAACATGACTTGGAAATCACATCATTGTTATCGAGGCAAAGGTTCTCGCAAAGCAGTGTAAATATTTCCTCGTCCCTTCCTCCCGACGAAAGCCCAAAGGTGGGTATGGTAAGCTGGAAAGGTACTGGCGACAGGGTGGGCAGTGGTGGGATGGCGGGGTTGTGGTGGTAGTGGGGGTGGTTGCAGCAGTAGCACGTGGAGAAAACGGAATTAATGGGAGAACAGAGATGCCAATTTATACTAGTGAACATATGTTGGACGTGGCCTGGTTTCCCTCCTATTTCCATGTTCCCTTGTACTCTCTCTCTCTCTCTCTCTCTCTCTCTCTCTCTCTCTCTCTCTCTCTCGTCTTCTGTTTCTCTCACATATCATCTTATCTTTTGTTTTTCCTTTTTTTTCCTCTACAGTCCCTTTTCTTTCCTTTCGTTCATCTTTGTACTCTTTATCCTGTCTCCTTCCCTCCTCTCTCCTCTCTCCTCTCTCCTCTCTCTCTCTCTCTCTCTCTCTCTCTCTCTCTCTCTCTCTCACGTTGGCATCTTCTCAGGACATTTCCATAAGGACTCAAAGCACCTCCTACCTTCCTCCTACATAATCTTCTTTTGGTGTCGACTCCTACAGATCGTATCCATCACTGGCAGACCAAGAGTACCAAAGCTCTTCCTTTCCCCCTTAGTCCCTATTTTCCTGGTCTTATTTCTACGTTTTTTATCTTGTTCATCCCTTTAAGTTAAGTATTTCCTGTTTTTTGGAGGGGGGGGGGGTATTTTTATTGTTTTTTGGAGGGGGGGTATTTTTATTGTTTTTAGTTATAGGTTTTTTTTTTGTATTGATAATGTTAGTTTTCTTTTCTATTTCTTTCTTTTTTTCTATTTTTTTCTTTATATCTTTCTTTCTATCTCTCTCTCTCTCTCTCTCTCTCTCTCTCTCTCTCTCTCTCTCTCTCTCTCTCTCTCTCTCATCGGGGCTGTTTCATTTTCACCTTCCATTTGCATAACCAGCAAGTCAGTTTTAACAGTGAGGAAAGTGAAATTCTACCCCAAGAAAATAATCTATTTGAGGAGAATGGGAAGGAAAAAAGGAATTAAAGAATATATCTCTACTTACTAACCATTTATCTAACTCCTTTTTGTTTTATTCTTATTTGTATTCTTCTTTTTCTTATTATTATTATCATCCTTGTTTCCAGCAACACATTTTCCGATTCTTTATATTTTTCTTTTCTTTTATTTCTTTCGTTTCTGCTTCTCTCTATCTCACTTCAGTCTCAATATTTCTACATTCCGGGTTTCTTTCCCTTTTCCTTCGCTGCATTATCTTCTTTCTTTCTCTTCCTCTTACCCTGATCCTCCTTGAATCAATCCTCTCTCTCTCTCTCTCTCTCTCTCTCTCTCTCTCTCTCTCTCTTCTCTCTCTCTCTCTCTCTCTCTCTCTCTCTCTCTCTCTCTCTCTCTCTCTCTCTCTCTCTCTCTCTCTCTCTCTCTCTGTGTGTGTGTGTGTGTGTGTGTGTGTGTGTGTGTGTGTGTATTAACCAGGTTTCCTAATAATAATCAGGTTTAGGGACGTCCCACAGCCACATATGAAACACGTGTCAGTCTGGATGTATTATTGTGTTTAGAAACTCATCCCTTCCGTGTTTCTATTTGCTCATCCGTCACTCTAACTCTCTGTATGCCTTTCTCGCTGGCTGTCTGTCCTTTTTGTCTGTCTTTCTTGCTGTCTGTCCTTTTTGTCTGTCTTTCTTGCTGTCTGTCCTTTTTGTCTGTCTTTCTTGCTGTCTGTCCTTTTTGTCTGTCTTTCTTTCTATTCGTGTCTGTCCTTCTTTGTTCGTTGTTTGCTGTGATGTTTTCGGTTAGTGTATTTTAGTTTTGTGTTTGTGTTACCTAATTTCTTCAGTATTGAGACGGATTAGTGTATTTATTCAGGTTATTATTTGTCGATGTTCTTCGGAAAGTCATGTCGGGTAAAAAATTCGTGAAGATTTTTTGAACTCCATAGATTCTTCACAATGTCAACGAAATAGTCCAATCATATCGAAAACTCAGGGTAAAGAATACAGGCAATTGACATATAAACTCCAAAAAGAAATACAAAATCTCTCTCTCTCTCTCTCTCTCTCTCTCTCTCTCTCTCTCTCTCTCTCTCTCTCTCTCTCTCTCTCTCTCTCTCTCTCTCTCTCTCTTCCACAGGGCGCCTCACTCTCCCCACATTACCATGCACCACACACGGCTCCCTCGACGTCTCTTGGAAGGCTATTCATCCGCCCAGCCTCGACGAGTCTAATGCAACGGCGGAACACTGCGGCGTCTCCAGACAACTCCACTCCTCCCTCGACACTCCACCGCTCCTCCTCGTGCCCGCCAGAATACGTGGTGGCGAAAAAAAAGACAGAAAAAAAGAGAGAGAGGGGGTTTTCTCGTGGTTCCTTCTTCTTCGTTTTATATTCTGAAGTGATGGTGGCACAGGAGTAAGATGTATTATATTTAGGTTTTCTTTAGCTTCCGTGTTCGTGTTTTTTTTTCTTTCTTTTTTTCCATTTCTTTATCTATTTTTATATTTTTTGGTGGTGAATTTCCCTTAATTTAAATATAATGGTTTCCGATACGAGGCACAAATCAATACTTTATCTGCACGCGGGGTGTATAAAAGTATTTCCTTCTTATTTTCTTCTCCGATGTCGGGGTATAAAGGGTGAATGCTCCGTAACGGCTTTATGGCGGGGAATCTTCAAGCACCGCCACTTTACTATTGACCATTGAACTGCTAATAATAAGCGGCCTTACTCTGACAGGTAATTTTGGGTAAAGACTTACGCATTTATCCCACACACGCCGTAACTCTTCCTAGCGAGATCATTTGCTCAGCTTCGGCGGACAACGCGAGGCTGTAAAACAAAACAAAGGAAATGAAGGCGAGGCAGCGGAGGCCCAGACCCCAGTAAGACCAGCAACACAGCGGCGCAAAATACACAACTCACCAAGGCACAGCACACACAAGACACTGCACAACGTAAACTCCATCACGCTAACGCTGGACCTTTTCCCTCGCTCAGTACGGTGGTATATTTTCAACGCTGCTTAATTAGCCCCGCGGATTACCCAGCTCCGTGTTTGCTGTTGGATGACTGTGTACAAAGGATTTATGAATGTAGAACACCAACAGTATCCTCCTCCTCTTCCTCCTCCTCCCCTTCCTCCTCCTCCTCCTCCTCCTCCCTCTATTCTACGTAGCCCCAACTCAGCTCACCCGCGGGCCAAGTAGCGCCGCAGCCACAATGTCGAGGGTAAATTTTCGGTCCAGAGAATAATTTTTGGGGTGAAAGTTGGGATTTTTTTTTATTTCTTATTCTATTCTCAGCTTGTGCTTGTTTTGGAGTGTTTTCCTTATTCTTTTTTTTTTTGTTTTGTTTTGTTTGGTTATTGTTGTTTAAATGTCTACATTTCTGGGTGGTAACTATTATTGCTGAGTTTTTCTTTCTTTATTTTTTATTTTTTTCCTTTTTTTCGTGTATTTGTGAGTAAGTATGTGTGTGTGTTTAATGACTATGATCCTCTTCCCACACCCTGTCTTAACCCTCACCCTTCCCTTACACTACCTCACCCTTTCCTCACCCTTCTCTCCCCGTTCCCTCACCCTTTTCTCTCCCGTCCCTCACCTTACCTCACCTTGCCTCACCCTACCTCCCCCTTCCTTCACCCTACCTCACCCTTCCCTCCCCTTCTCTCACCCTGCCTCACCCCACCATCACCTCGACACCCCAGCGCCGCGTCCCACCCACAGCAACCCTTAACACTGGCAACGTACTCGGCCCGCCAAACTTCTGGCGGTGGCTCCTTCTTTCCCAAATCCCTTGATAACGCCAGCCACTAGATCGCTGCACCCAATGAGCACTGTAGGAATTTCGCTAATGTCGCCATAATCGCTTATAAATGCTCATATACCCGAGAAGGTAAGGGTTATTATTGTATTGAGGTCTGTAGGGACTGTGCAAATGCTCTCATAATCGGCCATAACCCTCACACACACGAATATTTCTCAGGCAAGGCTTAACGCTCCCCTCAGGACGCTAAAGCTGGATGGCGGGGAAGATTTCACTGAGTTTCTCCCCGCAGAGTCGTGGAGTGTTGGCAAGGTCACGGCACTCCCTCGTGATAAACAGAGAGAGAGAGAGAGAGAGAGAGAGAGAGAGAGAGAGAGAGAGAGAGAGAGAGAGAGAGAGAGAGAGAGAGAGAGAGAGAGAGAGAGAAGAGGACAAAGAAATATCAGCAGGTGAGGATAAGCGCACACACACACACACACACACACACACACACACACACACACACACACACACACAGAGAACAGGTCCTCCCATGCAACAGCTCGCTCATACCCCGGCAGAGACGCAATAACACGGTCCCTCAGCAGCTGCAACAGTATTAAATGCCCACCTAATTGCGTTCCTGCGAGTGAAGGCAAACACAAACTGGGCTGATTATTACACATTCACGGCTTTACATGGCGCGCAGGGAGGGATGCGGGGGGTGGGTAGGGGGGGAGGGGGGGGGATGCAAAGCGAGGGAGTCAATGATCTACTACCGTTGCCTGGGATATGAATGTTTGCCAGCCCGCGTGTGAGTGGCTGGCGAGGTGTGGTGGTGGTGGTGGTGGTGTTAGTTGGAGAGGTAGGTGATGATAATGTAAACAAGGATGGGGTGGAATGGTTAACTGGTGGTGGTGGTGGTGGTGGTGGTGGTGGTGGTGGTGGTGGTGGTGGTGGTGGTGGTGGTGGTGGTGAGGGTAAAGAGATGAGAATGTAATTTAATGGACTACAGTATAACGAGGGTGGTGATGTTGGTTAGAGTGGTGATGATGAGTAAAGGGTGAGATGATGATGATGATGATGATGATTGTGGTGGTGGTGGTGGTGGTGGTGGTGGCGGTGGTAATGGTGAGGGCGGTATTGATAATGAAAGCAAAATTAACAACAATATTGAATAAGAGATGAAGTAGTACGACAGTTGTGGTGGTGGTGGTGGTGGTGGTGGCGGCGCTAGCGATGATGATAATAAGAAAAAAACAATGAAAAAAAATAATAAAGGAAGACGCTTTGGCGATAACAAAGATCCATCCTCAACACATTGAATCATATACGACAAATATTTTTAGCTCTCCATCTGTGCCTGGGAGAGCAGTGGAGCGGAGAGAGAGAGAGAGAGAGAGAGAGGGAGAGAGGGAGAGGGAGGGGAGGTGCGGGAAGGGATGATGGAAGCAGGAAGAGTGGCGAGGAAGCGGTGGGTAGGAAATCTTCGGCTTTTCCAGCTCAGTCAAGCCATCTGGAAGCGACCAACTGCCTTCCGAGTCACGAAAAAGATGGTGAAAGAAAGAAAAATAGTGACCCTGACCGACCCTGTGTGTGTGTGTGTGTGTGTGTGTGTGTGTGTGTGTGTGTGTGTGTGTGTGTGTGAGTGTGTGTGTGTGTGTGTGTTTTATACATATGAGCCCGATTTTCAGCAGCTAAATCCACAGAGAGACCAAGATTTCACTCCATAACAAAAATAAACAAATAAATAAATAAATAAAAACGTATTTCCAACAACAAATACACTGAAGGGCATTCACTTACCAAACATCACCTCACCTTGCAAACACCATCTAAAACCCCCAAATCTTCCTTCCCTCCCCTCACCCTTTCTCTC
>CM035195.1:1205852-1236155 GCA_020233015.1 Callinectes sapidus | reverse complement strand
CTCTCTCTCTCTCTCGTGGACCTCCTCGGGGACTGGCATCTAAACGGGTCTTTTTTGTTGAATCATATTTGTCTACCCTTGGTCAGATTTTCCCTTTTACATAAAAATGAAAGCTAAATAGATGAAAAAGCTGCTTCTCTATCATGCAGGACACCATTCAGGCACTGAGAGAATTCCGCAACAAGAAGGAGGATGTTTCCCGATTGTTATACTGCTCAGAATATGACATGAAAAGAAAGGCAGATTATTATGTGATGAAAGATGGAATTGCATGGGAAGAAAGCCATGACGTTATCCAAAGTATGTCAAGAATATGGATTCTAAGTTATAATATCCTTGGTCAAGAAAATATATGTTCAAAGTAAATGTCGTTAATTGTGTTTTTCGTGATCAAATGCCATCTTTGGCAATCTAGGGCGTTTTTTTTTTTAATTGCCATCTTTGGCAATCTAGGGCGTTTTTTTTTTTAATTATTTATTTACTTTTTTTCTTCTTATTATTATTTTATTTTGTTTTATTTTTTTACGAATTTTTGATGTTTTTAGGCAACTCATCTGGGTTTTTCTCTCAGTAGTGAGTGACAAACTGGCAACACTAGTGTTTACTGTTTACTTCAACATGGCCGAGTATGGGGAGGAGGCGGAGGGGAAGAGGAAATGGTTCATCCCTTACGAGAAGAAAGTGTTGACAGCTTTGATAGAACAGCACAAAGATGTAGTAGAATGCAAGAAAAGAGACGGTGCATCCAATAGAGAGAAAGAGAAGGTGTGGGAGGTGATAGCTGCCCAGTTTTCGGCTCATCCTTCCACCCAGGCCAGGACCAGTCGGGAACTGAGACGCTGCTGGGAAAATATGAAGGCCAGGGCCAAGAAAGCTCTTGACAGGTAATAGTGTATGTGCCATGGTAATTGTTTGGTTGAAGGACGTAATCACAACTACCCCTAATTTTCGTTAGTCGAAGGTAACATGACAAGTTAAACATATTTGCGTTAGTGCTTACTATCGGTCCTTGTCTGTAACAGGTGGCACGACTGCATGTTGTGATAGTATACCTACTCACTGTACGTCACGTGTGTGGAGTATTTTTTTTTACTCGAGCTCGGCAATTACTGACTCGATGTTTTGGAAAATCAGCACATTGTATCCGATCAATTCGCCACTCCATGAAGTCATATCGCCCACAGTGTGGAGTCATTTCGTCCACGTTATTTACAAGTGTTTATAAATGGCTATAGAAAAAAGGGGTCGTGTGTGTGTGTGTGTGTGTGTGTGTGTGTGATGGTTAGGTTAGGTTAATGTAATAAACTTTTCATTCCAAAATCTGTATATATTTATTTTTCATCCCAGAGTCAGATGACATGACAGAGAATGTGTGAGCAAAATGACTAAGCCAACACATCGCACCAAAAACAGTTAGGGTAGATTATATATGGTTAGGTTAGTTTTACAATTTGGTTAGCATAGGCTAAGTTTATATTGGGTTGGCTGGTCGGGAATACCAAAATAGACTAAATTTCTTATTTCTTAAAAAAAAAAAAAAAAAAAAATATATATATATATATATATATATATATATATATATATATATATATATATATATATATAGAGAGAGAGAGAGAGAGAGAGAGAGAGAGAGAGAGAGAGAGAGAGAGAGAGAAACTCATATTTAGTAAACGAAGGATCTCTTGTAAATATTTACATTTTTCATGGGGAAAGCCAAAGTAAACCAAATTTTTCAAATAAAAAAGTGAGGCTAAATTTGAAAAAAAATCTGTAAAATACTAATGAAAGTGAATTTGAACTAAGTAAATGTGGCCCTTAATCAAATCTAACCTAAGTAGGGTTGAAGCTCTTCCCCCCCTAGCCATCAATTACAAATTCACAATAGACTATTATACGCTTCTTGAAGAGAACGTAAATGTATAAACACATACCTAGGACCAGAGTGGTAAGAGGTGGAGAAGTGCAGTGCTAGCTGGGGTAGGTGGTGTTACTATGTGGGTTAGACTGTGAGTTTGTTCAAGTTTCAGAGCCCTGTCCTGTGGAACATTAAATTTCCGCAGATTGAAACCTTCACAGACATATAACACAGTAAGAATGCTACCTAAGCATATAACTGTGGTGTGTACAGGGCACAAGGCCCAATTCTGCAGGTTAACCCAGCCTTGTAATAAAGAAGAAATATCCAACAAAACTTCATAACCAAGCTATGAGCTTTCCCCTTCATGCCTCTCCTTCCTGGTTAACTCATCTCTGGTTGGCTACTCAAGGTCTCAAGTCAGATAACTATGCACTGTTGGTAATGAATTAATGTTTCAGGTAGCCCAGATCATCTTACTGGCACACTAGCTCTCCTGACAAACATTACATTGAAAATACAGCCCATTGAGTATTGCGTAGAATTGTGTGCCATATGCAAGTTTGGATTAATGTCAACTATAGGCCCTTGTCAGTAACCTATGACATGACAGCATGTTGTGTATACTCACTGTACTTTGTTTATGCAGTTGGGTTACCATTAGTGTTCACTATTGGTCCTGTCCTGAAACTTTGTCAATGATTATTTTTATGTTGGACTGGATTTTGAGGGTGTTATTTACCAAAATTTCTAAATCCCTAAGATTTGAAAGCAGATTAGTTGTAATTATTGAGATGGTAGTGTTGGAGAGAGCCAATAGTGGTCCAGTCAGTGGTGCTTCGCTGGAAATGGTTCTCTTCCCTCAAAGTTGCTTTTCAATAAGTTCCTTTGGTTGTTGGGAAGGTAAAATGACCAGCAAATGCATCACTTCTGGGACTTTGAGATGTCTCAGCTTGGTCAGCTGTTAAGCTTTGATTATTGCTCTTGAACTTATGGTATAAATCTGTATTATTTATGCTTTTTTGTAGCTAGTCAAAGTTGTAAAAATTGTTTTGAAAAAGACAGCTGGATCTTTGCTTCATGGGAGAGTCTTAAGTTTATAAAAAGGGTTGTGATAGGTGGAAGAGAGAGTATTACTATTATTTTCATTATTGTTATCATTGTAATTATTATTACTATTATTTCTATTATTATTATTATTATTATTATTATTATTATTATTATTATTATTATTATTGTTGTTGTTATTGTTACTATTATCATCATCATCATTTTCTCTACTTGTATAAACCAATAATGAATCAAACTACCATTTATATGTAACCTGAAAATCAATTGCTTGTACCCAAATTACAGTCTTCTGTTTTGTGTTGCAGTGACCGAGCTACACGGGATGGATCTGAGGATGGATGCTCAGTGCCTTCAAGTATCACTCCAGAGGCAGAAGCTGTTCTCAGTGTCATCAGTCCATGTAAGCCTTTATTTTCTTGCCCCAAGAAAAAAAAACAAAAAAATTGTTCTTAGAAGATGGAATCACCATGTCTTTTGGTAGAGAATTCATGACATATGTTCTCAGATGATAGAATATAGTCAAGGAATAATGTGTGAAAAGTTGTCTGTAGAAGCCATGTTTGGGCAAGCAATAAGGAAATATTTAGATTGGAAAAGATGGAGGCTTTTCTGTCTTGGATATTCCTTTAGGTAGGACTCTTGAAGGCAGAAAGGTGTCAGTTTCTTAGTCTCTTTTTTTACACAATGTTCTTCATTTAGTAATGACACTAGTGACATGTCAGACTGGTAGTGCCAGAGCAAAGGTGTGGAAGAAACCTGTGCTTGATGAAAACATTATGAATAATTTTAATATTACCCTTGCAGATTTTGAAATGAATCACCCTGTTAGGGACATGATAGGTAGGAATTCATTGTATTTGCATATATAAGGAGCAGAGAGAGAATACATCTGGCAATTAATTATTTTACTGTAAAATATGTTATATTCCCGACTCATTTGTACTTTTAGTCTGAGGTTTCTTTAAATGAGCAATCATCTTATATTCAGGATTTGATAAGGTAGCTGATGGGGTAAAGTAGAAGAAAAAAGGATGGTCAGCTTTCCCTAAGAAAATAGATTAGAATCTTTCTAATGTGATCTTTATTATGAGTTTTTCTGGAAATGCAGTATGACTGGAACATAACAAGTACATCATTAATAGATTCCTTGTACAGTATTTGCTAAATGAGTTCCCGTTCATTAACATACAGCAACAATGAGTAGAGCACTTGTTCACCTGTTATGGGACAAAATCTATATCCTAATACAGTATTTAATTTTATCATTGCCAACAAACCTTAAAACGCATCAAAGTAATCATGAATGCTGATTATATTCCTGTGAAGATGATTCATTAATGTGTGTGTGTGTGTGTGTGTTTTTAAATATTGATTTATTTTTTCATATAGATTTGGTATGTACTGTATTTAATTTTGATTTCTCCTTCCCCTATCAGATGATGAAGTTAAGAATGGAGTGAATTCACAAGATATGGTTCCAGATTGCATGATACCAGAAACCTCCACCAGTTCTCATTTGAGAATGGAG
This sequence comes from Callinectes sapidus, assembly GCA_020233015.1. Lineage (NCBI taxonomy): Eukaryota > Metazoa > Arthropoda > Malacostraca > Decapoda > Portunidae > Callinectes > Callinectes sapidus. Next base: position 1,231,698 of record CM035195.1, on the reverse strand, counting down.
AGTTACCAGATTGGGCAGTCATCCGCATCAGAAACTTCTCAGAGTCATGAACAAACATCATACTATGAAAAGTCTGCATCAGATTTAACACCAAATATTGGGCCATCTAAAAGAACTAGAAAACAAAAGATGGATCAGCTCTGTGATGAAGATATACTGTTAGCACAATTGCAGATGCAGCAAGCTCAGCTTTCAATAGAAAATTTACGATTAGAAAGGAAATGTTTGCAAGAAAGGTGTCAGCAGCAGCGAGAAGCCCATGAGTGGCAGCGTGCACAGCATGAAGCCAATATGAACCTGGCCATGTTGCAGATCAAATTTTGGGAAAAGAAAACTGGATATGGAGACATGGAAACTTAAGTATGGTATTTGATCCACACCCATGAAAAAGAGGCAGTATGTACAAGTATATATACAGTGAAGATTCAGTACTTGAATGTCTTGAAAGTCAAATTTGTCAATACATGTACTCGAATGCAAAAGTTTGACTTGGTAAGTACGTAAACATCTGCAAATGTGGTTGTAAACAACATTTTCTTGTGTTACATCTGTGGTTTTTCATGTAGAAACTTACAATGGCACCAAAGAGGCTTAGTGCTAAGAATAAGCCCAAAGGGAAGAATGTAGTGATGACCATTAAGTGGAAAAAAAGAGATTGGTATTGGTAAGTATTGGTAAGTATGAGAAAGCAAGAATCACCAATCTTGCAGTTGAATATTATATGGCAAAATCTACAGTAGCCACCATACTGAAGAACAAGGAGGCCATTAAGGGAGTTGATGTGGCGATGGATGTGCAAAGTAACTGAAGAGACCTGCAGCAGTGGAAGAAATGGAAAAATTGTTGGTATGAAAAAATTACGTAGAATTTTTGTAAATTTAGGTTTTGCTAAGACAGAACAAATTACTGGATTTATAGGTATCAATTGTCAAACTTTTTGATACTTGAGCAGCCATTTTGAACTTATCTAGTTTGAGTATTGAGTCTCCACTGTACTATGTATATGTACTATGGAAATATACATAGAGATTATCCTTTTTTTATGTAAGAAGGGTCTTGCCAACGGGAAAATAAAATATTGAAAAAGGCCCACTGAGGTGCTGGTCCTTAAAAGGCTAATAGAAGACAGGGTTTTTTTTATTTCTTTTTTTCATTTTTTGAATTTGATTTATAATTTCTGAATTTTGAATGAAGAATGTATGTATAGTTAAATGCATTTATAGTTTTGTTTGAAGAAAGAGTTGTTTATAGAAGGCAGGCTGTGACTGCCCCTTGTGCTGTGAGACACAGAGGGAAACATTCAGCAAGGTCATAATTGGCTTTATTGATAAGTTCAAAGCACTCCCTGAACCAGTGCTGTTAGACCTCTTTGTTTTTGACAGGTGTCTACTGCCTCTTCCTGTATGTCGGCAAGTGTCAGTACTACTTAATGTACCTGAAACTATTGAGACTAACATTTTATTTATTACAATGACTATATGTTAGTAACAAGGAACTTTTAGATATAGTGGAACTGCAATCACAGAACTCTTACCTGCATGCCTGCATGTTTGATAAGATGTGTTTGTTCTGGTCTCTGATCTGCTAGGCATCTCACTACCTTCAACCTTCCAGCAAATTGTATGCAATGCATCCTTACCCTAAGGTTTCCCCTTCACCAGACTAGTGATAGACTTAGAGAATACCTGCAAGGTCTAAACAATATGTTGCAATGAGTTCTGTGCCACTGTACACATTCATTACATCCTCCCTGGATAAATCATTAATGAGCCTGGTATGTTGTGGTGGTGGTGGTGGGGGCATCAGTCATGAATTGCAAAGACAGGATGGATGAATAATTTATAAGCTGGGTGTGTTGTGGACTGGTAGTGGTGGGGGTGTCTGTCATGAACTGCAAAGACAGGGTGGACAGGTGTCTAGGAAGGAATTACCTAGTCAATTTTATCATTTGCTTTGCAGAAGATAATTTTGGTTTTCAAACATTTTAGATTTTGAGGAGCATTTAGGAATTTATTAGATTTGAGAACCAAGGTTCCACTGAAAATAGATGTGTCAAGTTAAAGTATCTAGTTATTGGTATATATTGGATTTATTGTTTTAGTCAGATTTTTATACTATATATATATTTTTTTAAATTACATTTGTTAGCACCATGGATGTAATCCATGTAAACCTTTTGTGATGAGTTAATACAAATATAATTCTTGAATTGCATTGGGATTAATAAGTTACATAAACACATTAGTTATACTCTTTCTGCCCTAATCCTTGGAATAGTCAATGAGCTGGCACTGCCAGAGGAGTCCTCATCTTTATTAATAACTATATGTGTATTTTTCCTTGCTTATTTCAGCCCTCTCATTCCTCCATGTTATTTCACCTTAGGTAGTCTTGTGAGTTGTATTACAAGATGAAATAATGGTTCCAGGATTTCTGTATCTGGTTTTGCTACTATGTATAGTCAGTGCCAGTTGACATGTCATTGCAGATTGTGATTAGCCTACACTCTAGGCATGTCATATATCACATCCCAATGGCTGAGAGAGAGAGAGAAAAAAAAAACTTTAGGATGAGCAAGGTCAAGAGGATACATGACTGTCCACCAAACACTCTTGGCATATCACCCATTGAGAACCTTTGCATCATTCTCAAGATGAAAATATGAGGTGTCTCTACAATGAGAGAAATAAAAGTTGCACTTTGTTAAGTGTGGACTTACAAACCATCATCTATTCTGCAAAAATACCACTGCCTAATTGCCTGACGAGTGCAAAAATGCAAAGGTCAAGCCATGAACAAATAGAAAGTTTTTAAACAATGCTACAGATATGGTGTTGCATCATAACTGCATACTTGTATTACTATTATATTAGTGTAATAGAAATCATGTCTTGCATGTTGTTTTTGTTGATGAAACATCAACTGACATTGACTGTATATAATGGTAATACTGCCATCTCTTTTACAAATTTGAGCTTACTACTTCTAATGTACATGAAATTAACTTATGTATGGATAGAAATTAAGACATGCTGTAGCTTTAACGGTTTAAAAATCTTTGGATAAAATGTCTGACATCTACATGCCTCGGAAAACAGTTTTGTTCAGTTTGACATGTATCATGCTGAGAGTGTGTGTGATGCCTATTAAAAAATTTATGAAAACTTTGAAACACAGTTGTAAGCAGTAAGTTTGCTGAAAAATGCATCATAATTTGGGAGTGTGCCTGTATCTCACACATTCTTTGAGAGAATTATACATCACATACTTTCTTGGGCAAGAGTATATTTTGTTTTATTTCATTAATTTTATTCATTATTTACATATTTATATACATACTTTGATTTACTCCTCTTTTTATTTAGGCAAGAGAGCAATTCAATATACAACAATGTCTTAATGGGATGATTTAACATATTAATGTTGATTATAAAACTTGTAATTACTTTTTCATGCTGTATTTGCGAAATTATTATACTGTCTACAGATAAAACCAGGTTTCACTAAAAGTGATAATGTATGTAACTATTTACAGTACACTCCTGTACTCCAATGTATCAGTTTTGTATCAAATAATCAGATGGTGCTTTGGCTATATGTAGATTTTCACTTCTCAGAAGTTGTTGTGATTTTTCTGTTATATTTCAGAGAGAGTATACATATATGGTGAGTTATGTATTTTTGTTGTCCAATCATTACTGCAAGATTATGATTATGCTGGTGTTTCTCTTTCATGAACTTTGCATATTTCTTTCTTTTTCTTTTTCCTATGAATTGAATGCATTATGATAATAATGATTATGATTATAATAATAATAATAATAATAATAATAATAATAATAATAATAATAATAATAAACTACTCTTTACTGTAAATGTCCTCAGTTCATGACTGAAAAGATCCAGATTTGAATCCCAGTTTTAGAAAATTAGATTAATGGGGCTTGCCTTTAGCTCTGTTCAGCTAGAAGTGGCCTGGGACATCAGCAGAGGAGTCGTGATGTGTTTTTTTTTATCAAGAGCAGGAGTAATTCTGCAAGTGCATGCTGTATGTGATGTGTTCTTGCTGCAAAACCCAAAGAGTGGCCTATTCCCAATGAGGATTAACTAAAAGTGTAACAAAATATTGGAATATGTATTATTTTTATAGTATTATGTATTAATTGGAATTTATTTTATTTATTTATTTTTTTCTAAAGATTTATCTTTACTATTGGAATTCAACTATTTAAAAACAAATTTTAACAAAATATTTAATTGAAATGTTTGCCACAGCTGCAGGTACCAAAGAAATTGTAATCAGCAGGATGGAGTGAAAGGAAGTAGCTTTGCAGTAATGAATGGCAGTTCTGTCTTACATATACTTTATGGTGTTATTTTACCACTATGTAGTACAGTATTATTTTTTTTACATTTAGTATTGTGTATTTTTATGATGACTTGTTGTTGCTTACCTCAGAATGTTTGTGCTAACAATATACATGTTGTTAGCGAGTATGTGTGTGTTTGTGTGTGTTTGTGTGTGTGTGTGTGTGTGTGTGTGTGTGTGTGTGTGTGTGTGTGTGTGTATATTTACCTAGTTGTAATATACAGGAAAAGAGCTGTGCTCAAGCTGGCTTATCTCCATGTCTGAAAATCCAATATTTCTTCAAATTTATGAATTGTTCTTGCTTCAACAACTCTCGTCTAACCATTCCAAACCTCTACACATCTCTGTGGAAAGCTGAACTTCTTAATATCTCCTCTGCAGTTATCCTTTAGTAATTTCTTTCTTTGTCTTCTTGTGTCACTGGTGTCCAAAATTAGTAAGCCTTCTGTTTCTAATTCTTCCAGTCCTTTCATTACCCTGTATGCTTTTGTAAAATCTCATCTTTCCCTTCTTTGTTCTATTGTTGTAAGACCTAGTATTCATAGCCTTTCTCCATTTGACAGTTCACCTAAACTTTGTTGCTACCCTCTGTATATTTTCTAGTTTCCTTATGTGTTTCTTTTGCTCAGTGACTATGCTATTGCTACACATTGTAATTTAGGGCATATGTATTAGTGCGTTTATCTTTTTTTTTTTATCATGTCTCCATCTATATAAATGAATTCCAACTTCATATTATTTTGTATGTATATATTTACATTTCTATGTATTAAATCAGAATGAACCTCACACAGGCAACTTTTCAGACAATGTAGTGTGTTAATGCATGTATTTGTGAGTTGCATCCAATTGACACTCCAGACTAGAGTGATGCAGTGATGCTTGGTGTGCTGATGCTTGTTACAGTGTTTGTGGTGTTGCTGTGCAGTCTGGCAGTGGCATCAAGACTTTTTTTTTTTTTTTATTATTATTATTCTTGTGATGTTTGTTTTCATTCATTCATCTAGTGATAGTTGTGCTAATTTTTATGAGGACAGTACTTCTTTTGCTGTGACTGTGGCATTGAGTAGTGTATTGGATGAGGTTGGAAGAAGTTGCTCTGAAATATTATAGTGTCAGTTGATGTGGAAATTTATTGATTAGTGATATCTAGTACAGAGTAATTCAACCAGAAACTAAAGATGAGGGAAATTGCTTGAGAGAAATGGTGGTGTTCATTTCAAGATAATGTTCTGGATTGAAAGTAGGCAACAGTATAGATTCCAAGCTGTAAACAGCATTCATGGAGACAGCTTTTATATCACTGGCACTGATCAAAATAGCTTTACTGCTATAGTTAAAAAATGTGTTATATTGGTGAACTTGCTGTTTGGAAGGATCCCATCACTGTATACTGTATTTTGCCTATTAGAATTGTATGTGTTTTTAATTGTGTTGTGTGAAGGTAATGAAATGATTTACACAAGATAGATGTCATAGTTTTTTATAATAATAATTTTCAGGCAATGCAACATGATAAACTGAATAATTACGTGTGTGTATGGGTGGTTCTTATGCAAGATTTAAAGAATTTTATTTAAAATGCTAATTGTCTTTTCTACTCAGTGTATAGTTTTATTATGAAATAAAGAGCTATTTTGTTATATATTTCTACACAGGTAATAGTCCAATGTCCAGGCAAGGTGGCAGTCTTACTATGCAAATTTGTTGTCAGCTTTATTGTTGGTGTATACTGTATATTTGCAGCTGAATTTTCAATAGATTGATTCTCATTTGTTGTAGATGTAGGAAATTGTTGGTTTAAAAGATTTCAGTTGTATTTGTGTCTGTGATAGATATTTTCTTTAGTAAAATATTTAACATATTTTGTTTGTTATTGATATCATCCATTATGTTGTACTCAGTTACAGAGCATATTGTGTTGTTGGTGAAGTAGTTAGTATTACATATATTATTGTATTTACTTATTATTCAGTGACAATGAAAATGAGAGAAGTTACACCAATAGATATCTCAACAGTGTCAAAATGTCTGGTTTCTACAAGAAAAGTAGCTGTTGGACAAAAAAGAAAGGTGCAGCAGCTATGTGATATGCACTATATGTACAACTTTTTCTTTCCTGGGGTGTTTTAATACTTTACTTTTGAAACTTTGACAGCAGGAGGAAGTACAGAGAAAAAGATAAAGTTATGAAAGAAAAGGGGTGGAAGAGTAACAGTATATGGTCAATTTGTGATAAGCAAGATGGAAAGAATATGAATGCAAACAACTATGTTTTGTTTAACTAAATGGAGTACATCTTGATCTGCAGAAACAAGACAAAAAGTGTAGGAAAATGGGGTATTTAATTTAACAGCTATTGAAAGACGGGATTACAGTAGGCCACAGTAGCTGAAGGACTGGAGAGGTCACTTTCAAGTTGAATGCAGGCAAACTTTCAACGAAATTGGAGGGCAGATGCTGATAGAGACAAAAAGCTTGATCAGTTAAGGAGTGAGCAGCGAGACAGTTGTGGAGAACTATAGAAGCTGGTGAGTACTTGTTTTTGAAGAATCAAGTCCAGAAAAGATGTGAAAAGCATGCATGGCTATATCCAATAACTACACACTTTTGGTAGGACTGATTGTTCCATAAACACTGCACACTAGTGCAACTCATAATTGTATGATATGTACACCAAAATGAATAAATTTATAAATAAAGATCTACATATCATTGTGTAAAGTAAGTTTTCACTTTTCTTAAGAAATGGAAGAGAAATTTATGAAAATAATGGATGAGTGAACACCTGGTAATGTAGATTAACATTTTATATCGCAAGATATCAATTCCTTCCACTGCAGTTGTTTAATCAGTCTACTTTATTTCGTATTTACCGCGCATGGCCTGGGTAGTGATGTCATTAACCTTTGAAAGGGGTTAATCCTCCGATGATGAGTGTCCCTTTAGAAACATTTCTTAGTGTTTCAAAACGCGAGCCATTGCACGTATCCCTTAAAAGCATAACAGATTTAAGTATAAATAATTTTTAGTGTGTTATTTGCTTTTCAATGAAGCCCAAAGCGTCAATGAAATATAAAAAGAAGTAAGGGACGAGTAAGTAGGGCAGTGACGCGTGTGAGGACTCACTTGTTTGTTTACAGGTCGGTCCTTCCGTGCCCCGCCGCCACACAGGCCTTCCTGCTCCTCCTCGCCGCTCCAATTCTAGCGCGAATCATCCAGTCATCATGAAGGTCTTCAAGGATTTGATCTCAGGTAAAATGAAGACAAATTCATACTGAAGATAACTAACTATGTAGCAGATTAATAAGTAGTGATTTAAGGGGACTTTAGGCAAGTGAAAGTAGACCAGTGGCTGACAGCTGATGGTGACACAATGATGAAATCTGGTGTCACGGGATTGCTGTCCTATACGGTGGTTTTGTGCCACCTGGATGCAAAATAAGCCGGAGGGTGACATGTACAGTCTCCTCCGGATTAACTTGATGAATTTTCCGTATATTTACTTTTATCTCATACTTTCGCTGAAAAAGACTAGTATATGGGTGGGGTGGGGGCGAGGGTGGGCCAAGGCTGACCACTTGGATTAAAATGCCCAAGATACGCCTTACCTAGGATTGTGGGGATTTATTTAATGATCACACTCAGGGTATGGTATTGTTAGGATATATCATTAACCTTGTGAGGTACCTACCTGCTCTGAAAAAAAAGTTTAAGGCCTACTTTCTAAATACGTTGAATATACCATTGCCTTTTCTTTGGTATTAATTTATTTATATTTCTCTCTCTCTCTCTCTCTCTCTCTCTCTCTCTCTCTCTCTCTCTCTCTCTCTCTCTCTCTCTCTCGTCATCTCTAGACTTTGGTATTGGGCAACAGAATACCCAGGAAAGTGATGTAGTAATGTGTTGAGGGAGGAGGTGACATGGTGCAGGGCCATTGGCTGTGTGTGTATTGTGCTTGTTGGTCTTTCTTCATACCACCACAAGTATAAGTTTAACAGTTGTATTCTGGAGATGGTAATAGTTGCATATGGCTTCATTTCCCCAGAGCACAGTGGAACCTTGGTTCTTGAAATATATTTATTCTTTAAGGTTGTAGATCATCTGATTTGTTCATTAACCAGAATAATTCTTCACTTAGTTATTAGTGTGAAAGGTATTGATCCAATTTGGAACTCCCAATGATGTGCTATTTAGGGTAAATGTGGAGAAAGGCATCTGTGTGATATTAAGTAATAAGGAATGCATCAATGATTGTATTTTGATGCCTAAAACATAAAATGAGCACTCCTGCCTGTGTGAAAATCCTTAGGAAAAATCCTCAGATTTGTGTTTTTTGCATGTACAGCCATAGGCATTCTGATTAAACCAATCCTAAGGTTACACTTAATGTACTCTAACCTATTGAAAATCTATTGATGCATTCTAATTGAATAAACGAATTAAACATTTGTTTGTATTTAGGATCTAACTGAAATTAAAGAATGGTGTAAAACAAACTTGCTTAAAAAAAGAGGTACTTTTTCTTACAGAGAAAAGAAAATTATATAAATTTTTAAAATCCATCTGTTCATAGAAGTAAATACTATTTCCTAATAAGGTATCAAGTATTGATGGATGAATGAATTATTGTACTTGAAATAATTATTGCATTCTGATGTTTATATGATAAAAGATACCATTGTCTATAGAAACATTAGGACATATGATGGCTGCCTAGGGAATAATTAACAAAAACCATGTTTCTTATGTAAGTTCCTATAAAAATTTGCTCAATATATAAATATAACATCAGTTAGGTATGTGCCTTTACTTCACAATTTCACTGATCATGATAGCCCTCCCCACTATTGTGTATGTGTGTTTATTTATTTATTTTTTAAGTTTGCTGACCTCAGGAGAGAGGCCTGGGGGTAAGACATTAGGTAATACAGATGGAAAAGTATAGAAGAAAAGTATCTTAAAAATGTTTACTTTCCACTGGTACACTCCTTTTTCATGTCTGTTAAACTGACCGCTTTCTCCAGTAATACCCTCTTTCAAGCTTTATTAAACAAAACTTGAAGAATGAATTTATTTACAATATGGAAATTCTGAAAATTTACAGAAAGAGCAAATAAAGAATAGATAACATGAATAAAGATCTAGCTTCTGCTTGCCCAGTTAGAGTAGAGGAAAGGTTACATAAGTTATTGTTGGTATAGAAGAGGTTTTGCCTTCTGCTAGTTTGTCACCATTAGGTATTCACACCTCAACCAGATCATGACTTGAGATTCTTGTCTTCCTGCAAAGGGTACACTTGTAGTGCACCATTTTGACAGTGGTAACTCTCAGGCTAAACTAATAGCTTTCTATTACTTGCCATCCAGGGAAAAGTATATTCAATTAACAAGAGCAAACTGCCCACTTTTATGACAATAATGATAGTCAATAAAAACTGAATTGTTAAAGTAGTGATCCCACTGGGTGGCCAACAAATTCTCATTATAATTACTGCAATCCTCTTTTTTTTTTTTCAACCCCATTTCACCTCTTTATCCTGTCTTTCTTCCTTTCCCTCTGTTTCTACTTGATTGGTTCTTTCTTCCTTTCCCTCTGTTTCTACTAATTGGTGTATTTCAAAAATTATTTTTGAAATCATCCTAAATTTTCTTCCACATCACTGTTAAGGTAAGAATCAATGTGTGTTATTTGTATAAAAATTTCCCTCATCCTAAGCGTGTCATAGGAGTCTGGAAGTTCAGTCCTGCCATTACCTCCACGTTACATACTTCACTTGCCATCAGTCCTGATGCCCTCACACACAGTCTCTCCAGAAACTGTTCTGCCGCAGGCTCACCATATGGCCAGCTGCACAGCCAGTGTAAGGCAGTAATGTATAATGTGAGGAAGTACTTGTTTGAGAGAATGGGCAGGTGACCTGTGGAGATGTGACAACAATGGAAGATCAGCTGTAAAAAAGTGCAAGTACAAAAGCAGCCAGATTAGAGTACAGTATTTATATGTACCAAAACCACAGGTGTGAACACTCCAGGTGCCCAAATCTCTAGCACCCATATATAATTGGCATTTTCATGGTTTTCCAGGATTCCTTTTTTTTTTTTCCACACACACAGGTAGGTGTGATAGTGTAATACAGCAAATGTGTTTGTTTTCCAGGTGATGAGATGTTCACAGACACCTACAAATTTGAGGAGATTGATGACGCCTTCTACATGGTGATTGGCAAGCACACAACAGTGACTGAGGGCAACATCGAACTCGCCGGTGCCAATCCTTCTGCAGAGGAAGCTGATGAGGGCACTGAGAGCTCCAGCGTTTCTGGCATCGACATTGTCATATACATGCGCCTCCAGGAGACTGGGTTTGGCACCAAGAAGGACTACCTCACCTACATGAAGGATTACATGAAGACGTGAGTGTTGGCACATACCAGGTACTAAGTTGTTTATAATGTATAGCTTGAAGTTTCTCATATATCTTTTCAGTAAAATTCAGAGCGTTCTGTCAAACTTAAGCACCTGTATACAGTCCATTTTAAATGTCCTTGTTGAGAATATATTTTGTGCCTTCCTCCTACTATCATATGAATACTGCTGATTTCAAAGGTGTTATATACATTGTATACATTGATTATATATTTTGTCATATCACTAAGTATTTGATTTTCATAGTAGTGTAATTGAATTATGTGAGTAGAAATAGGACATCATAAGATATAATCAGTAATCAAATGTTTGTTTTTTTAAGTATCTTGCATAAAGGTGTTTCAGGTATGGTGGCATTTCCATCACACTAATTTAATGTTTCTAATACTTTAAAGATTCTCTGGAAAGGAGGTACTCATTGACTTTTGTAAAGATTCTCTGGAAAGGAGGTACTCATTGACTTTTGTTCTCTGGTTCAGTTTGAAGGGCAAGCTTGAGGGAACACCTAGCATCGACAAGCTGCCAGCTATCCAAAAGCCTCTCCAGGAGCTGCTCAAGAAGTTCAAGGACTTACAGTTCTTCACTGGGGAGTCCATGAACCCTGACGGCATGGTAGTGATTGGCGACTATAAAGAAATTGACGGGGAGGAGCGGCCAGTACTGTACTTCCCCAAGTACGGTCTAGAGGAGGAGAAACTATGAGCCAATATATTTATTTATAGATATAATTGTGAGTATATCATTGTGTTTATTGTTGCTAATTATATTAGGTACCATGTTTGACAGCTTATGAGACTATTTCTCCTTGAGGAGAGCACTTGTCTTCCAAGAGATGATGGCAACACACTATCATAAGACTAGACTGTTGGAGTGGATGTTGAATATTAAATGTTCTCAGTTTCGTCTTGTCTTCGGCATAGAAATGAACTAAAATGCAAGTTCTCATAAGCCATCAAATATGGTATTTATCTGTTACACATGCTTTGCTTTGATTGCTATATTTTAGTTGGTATCTAAACATATTTCTTTGCTCTCTATTTTTTCATCATTGTTTTTTTCTTACATTGAAATGATTTTTTACTTGTGCGTTACTGCATCGTGATAGACTTGTCCTTGCTTGCACTGCTACTGTTGTGGTAGACTCTGAGTGGATGCTTGGAAATGTCTTTCAGTCATATAGCAATTGCAGTATAGATAGTTAAAGACATTCAATGTTGAAAGGCAATTCAAGTGAAATAAGGTGCTTATTTAGAAAGACCATCTTGTCAACAGGAGTTTAATAAGCATGGTAATAATCCTTTTAATTGCCACTCATGTTCAAGTTATAGATTACATTACATTACATTAGTTCAGTGATACCCTGCATTAGCAATCTACATTCTCTTCACCACATCACTTCACTTCAACTTCACCACTGCAAACTTATATTTTATTTGTCACAACAGTTTTCATATGAATTGAGGAAAACGAGACTTAACATTGAATGTGGCCTAATATACAGCAATCATCAACCATAATTCACTTTGCATGCTTTGTACTGCTTAGTAATATTTATCTTACCCTTCACTTTTTTTCTTTTTGTTGTAATAAGTAGTGCATGTGTCTGTGTTTGGCTTGAGGTAGTTTTGTCTGATAATGACTAGTGTCAGTAGTTTTGTTTGGCTTGTAGTGTAATAGAGCACAGACTGAGGATGAGTGGATTGTGGTGGACTATCCTTCCTTAGCAAGTCCTTTATACGCTGACACGGAATTTGCTTTAGCTAAATTTGGTTGGTGGCAAGCTCTTGTGGTTTTGAAATCTGCTTGTATATTCCATATGCTTTTATTTTCAAGGTTGCCTCATCAGGAGAGTTGCTTTTATATATTTGTGGTGGTGATTTTGTTGCATTGTGCTATACAGGAAGAAAATGATCGAAGTCAAAGAATAAAATTTTGAATGAACGCCGTTGGTTATATATCTAAATTTTTCATTGGAAAAAATAATATTACTTGACTACATTCCCTGGCATTTTTATTTGATTAATTGATAAAAAAAAATTGAGTTCAAGGGAACAGTTGAGTATTACAGTGGTGTACACAAGTGAAGGAATGATGTTATCGAATACATTGGAGCCACTTATAGGGTGGTTGATTGGTTCTCGGCAAACACCAGACTAAGTTAAAGCCACATTATAGGAGGCAAACTTTCCATATAAGTAATTCTGATTAGTTCTGCCTACTTCTCCAAACTCTGCTTTTTGTCAGTTTTTTCCCCCATTTTTTTCATCCCATTTTTTCCTTACTCATTCAGAAAACAAAAATATGATATACCAAAATTTCAATATAGGTAAATTGGAAAAAAGATAAAGAAATTATACTGAATCAAGTGTTTTGGTGGTTATACAATCGTCAGGGTTGCTATCAGACTCTTAGGTGGTAGTATTGCCCGTGCATGTTTTTTCCTTCATAGCAGTGATCTTGTGTGTGTGGCTGTGGCAGGGTTGAGGTGGGTGAAGGTTTTCCTGGTGTATGCAGCCTACACATTTGCAATGATCTAGATACACTTGATAAACATTGTGGCCTATGAGTCGAGTTTTTGAGGTCACTTTAAAATTAGGAATCGACTTTTGGGTAGATAGAAAATAGAAACCTTTAGCTATATTTGTACCAGTTATATATAAGATACTGGAAAACTGCTACTGAACTTGACCTAAAGGTTATGTTTACACATATTATTCTAAGATTTATGGTAAAACAAGAAACTGCTACTCATAAGGACTGTACATACTCCCAAAAGGAATATGTTCATGGGCAATGTGAATATTTCACAGGCGAGGGACTCAGGAAGGCCAGATAGGACTCCTGGTTTAAGGAGACAGCCTCTTTCTCTATCTTGTTATAGAGTGTGCTGACCTTTTGTTGTAGATGAGGACTGACAATGTACCTACACAAAAGCCGTAGCTCATTACTGTGCAATATTTTATTAATACAAAAGCTAAAAACATAATACCAAAAATATTGTTAAACATTTCATGCCAGAAAGGACTCCAAATTTGGGGAGATGCCTCTTCCACCACTGTATTGTGCAGTGGGCTGACACTTTGTAGTTTTATTTACTCTACTGTAGAAAAACCTAATTTACAACCTAGTTCTTAATGACTTGGGCCAAGCTAAGTAATAGTTCAGGGGGTTCACTGTACTTTAAGGTAAACCAGTAGTACAACATTTTGGAGTTAAATTATAAAAGTCAACTATTGTGCCAGATCAACTTATTCAAATGTAGTTGCATGACTTAAATGAAAATCATTACAGCAATTATGAAATTATGCCGCTATAGCGATTATAAAATTATACAGCACCATCATGCAGCCCATCATGCATTGACACACAAGCTCTCCCACATTCCCTGCCATCCCTTGACCTGCCGCCACGCTGACTTGGCGCTATAACAACTTGACTGGGCTAGATCAAGTCAGTGTTCTGACTGGATACTGTGTTAGATGGAAACTGTGCTGTCAAAAAAGTTATAGGAAGCCCCACTGTATACATAGAAGATCAGTTTCAAGGAAAGCTTTGGGTGACACACTGTATTGCCTGATTAACAATATAGAGTACATTTTGGGAGAAACATTCCAAGAAAATAAATTGGTATCCTTCCCTACTGATTCTTTGGCATCTTTTGACTCTTGTTGGCATTAAACTTAGCTCACATTGTCTTCAATGATTAATGAGGAATGTCTGAAACAAGACTTTGCTTTAGCATAGGAATAAAAAACTGAGGAAAGTGTTCTGCCTCTTTGATGTGTCCCTTTGAGATCTATTTTATGTCAGGTGTTGTAGGCTTCAAGTCCATCTGACGACCACTACTTATTGTTGTGTTGCGATTAAGATATCCAAATGATAAATGGCTACTAGTGTTGGTGGTTAATGCCACTCTTGAATACTTCAAGCATTAAGCTTATTGACGTGGGCCGCCACGGTACTGTGGAACCACTTGTGCTATGGGGGCCTTGTGATCCCTGAGTGCAGAGGTTCGAATACTGACTACAGTCTGAGTGGAAATTGGGCGTCCAGTCGGGGTAACGGCCCTCTAGTGGGTGGGCTTTCAGATAGGAGGCTTCCATTAGGTGGTCTCCTTTAGCCCATAAATTCCCATGAAAATGCCCACTTTGTATAGATAAAAAAAAAAAAAAAAAAAAAAAAAAAACTGCCTTCCATTCAGTCATAGTTATCAATTTAGTTGTATGAAACTGGAGCACTCCCTTTATTAATCACAGTTTTTGCTTCCTACATATTTTCTTTCTTGCCATTGCTTTGAGACTTGCATTTTCATTACAATTAGATTTTATGCATGAGGTTCAGAGGTAACTCAAGACCTTTTACTTGTGTGTAAGGATTTCTTCTTGCATTCAATTGGATTCCTACCTCTTTGCCTTCTGCCTCTGCCAACCCACACATTTTGGGTTGACTAGTTGGATAAATACAGTATAACAAAAATGTGGTTTGATATGAAATAAGTGTTGAGTAAACTGCTGTGGTATATTATAGTAACAATTTTAGTGACTAAGCATAAGATGAATGTGTTGATAATTTTGCAGTTGCCACCTTGTATTGTGTTCATTCTAGACCTTCTTTTTCAGGCCCTATAACACCTGGATAGCCATTGGATCATCAGTTACTCATTACGGTCACTGAATTTAATATGCGCTAATAAATTTAAAACGCTCATCAACACTAGCTTTTATGTACTCCTTGAACGTGTATTAGTTCCCTTTTGAGGTTTGTGGTGGTGAACACAGAGCAATTGAGCTGGGCAGCCAAAAGATATATTGGATTTCTGTCCACTGCCACCTCCACCCTTCCCTCATTGTGTGCTGGGTGTATATTCCTAGATTAGTATTTGGTAGTAGTGTTTGGATCATGGTGTACTATGTGATCCTTTTGTCATCACCTCATTTGTACTTCCTTGGAGCAGCACAGGTAAGTGTGTGCCTTCACAGAATATCTTGTGTAAATTATGTTGCTGTATTTTTTAAAGTTTATTTGTTCCTAAGAAAAGACACTGATGATGGAGTATGAGTATGTCTGCTCTCTATAGACATGCTCATAAAATTCATTACTTTGGAGATTGAAATAAATGAACAGGATGGAGTTGAACAGTGGTACAAGTTAATGGGGTACTTAGTGATGTTCCTGAAGAGTGCATGGTGAAGGAGGAAAGCACATTTGTTTGTTCAAAATAAAGTCCAAGGGATGAGCGAGGATGAGAGCTTGTCAGGGAAAATCGAGGTGCCCAGAGTCAGCTGTGTGTATCAAGCAAATGGCTCAGAATGGGAATGGTGATCTCTTGCTCAGAAAGTTTGGAACCAGTAATTCTAACTTAATCTTCATTTCTTCTTTAATAGTGGTATAGTATGTGAAAGTGCAGTGGTTCTACGACTTCAGGAAGTAATACCTTATTAGCATCTAAGAATGGAATATTGTAACATGATAACCACATTACTGGCAATCATGTTAAACTTGTGCACCATATTTGTTCTTTTAAGCAAGTAACCATTCTCTCTCTCTCTCTCTCTCTCTCTCTCTCTCTCTCTCTCTCTCTCTCTCTCTCTCTCTCTCTCTCTCTCCTCTCTCATTTTTTTTATGTTTGTCTCAGTGGATCGTGATAGCATCTGTAAGGACTCATGTGTCAGTGAAGAGGTCTTGCTTTGGCGTGAAGTTTGAATATCGTTATTTGATGCGGAGCTTGTGTGTGTGTGTGTGTGTGTGGGTAGGTGTGTGTGTGTGGATAGGTGTATGGGTGGGTGATCAGGGGATGTTCATGCTTGCACTAATGCGAACTCTATCAGAGGCAGTGACAAAACTTAGAGAATTAAGCTTGCAAAAGTTCACATTGGCCTCAGTTGATTAGGATTGAGTATCTTGGGGGGAAATAATCTTGCGTGGATTCAAAAAAAGAAAAGATTCCGAGATATTTGCATTGCTTGTGTAATGGGAAGGTACTTGGCACACAGTGAGATAGCATGCTTCCTGGAAAGTTCCCAAGCCTTGCATTACCTCACCCTAGTGTGGCCAAGTCGTAGAAACATTTATTTTTATTGGTATTTCATGACTTCTTGGTAACAGTAATCTGACGTCACTCGTGAGAACAATGCCTGAAGGACAACAAGACTCGTATTACTTCATGTGTTTGCCATTCTGTTTTAACCTTACGTGTTCTAGTATAAGTGTTTTAAATGGTTTCTTGAATCAATTATTATTATTATTATTATTATTATTATTATTATTATTATTATTATTATTATTATTATTATTATTATTATTACTATTTGTTTCATCATAACTTTTCTTACTATTATTATTATTATTATTATTATTATTATTATTATTGTTATTGATTTATTTTTTAGATTGATTAATTGATTAATTAATATATTTTGGGGGGCTGTAGGGGAGTGAAAACTAACTTATTGACGTTGTTGGAGGTAATGAAGACGAACAGTGGAAGACCGCAGAGTTTTACCACTATCAACCCACGTCTTTAGAGAGAGAGAGAGAGAGAGAGAGAGAGAGAGAGAGAGAGAGAGACCAACTCATTTCACTTACCAAAATCATAATCAAAATCGCCAAGAAAAGACACACCAGGCAACTTTTCCTTCAATAGCTCTCGGATTGTGCACAGGAGTGATTGGCTGTAAATAGCGCGGAAAGTGCGGGTTCTAATGACGTGCCTCGCTGCCACCACCACCACCACCACCTCCACCCGGACGCTGTACATGTGACACGGTAGCCAAGAATAGGATGTTAGTGTTTAGCGGCGGTGGTGGTGGTGGTGGTGGTGGTGGTCACGTGGGAGGGAGGCAGCCAGGGGAACGTATATAGCCTGGAGAAACAGAGAGAGAGCATTATCACAAAGCTATTTCTAAGACACATACATCCATTCAGCAGGTTTTCATTGATTACGCTTTCCTGTTTCACGGCAGCTGTTTATGTATGTATGTATGTATGTACGAGTATGTATGTATGTATGTATGTACGAGTATGTATGTATGTATGTATGTACGAGTATGTATGTATGTATGTACGAGTATGTATGTATGTATGTACGAGTATATGTATGTACGAGTATGTATGTATGTATGTATGTACGAACGAGTATGTATGTATGTATGTACGAGTATGTATGTATGTATGTATGTATGTACGAGTATGTATGTATGTATGTATGTACGAGTATGTATGTATGTATGTACGAGTATATATGTATGTATGTATGTACGAGTATGTATGTATGTATGTACGAGTATGTATGTATGTATGTATGTGTGTGTGTGTGCGTATATGTGTGCAGTACTTTGGCCTTTAGTTTCCTCCCACTCCTCCCCAGTAAGCTACCGCGCGTGGGAGGATCACCGGCCCAGTGCTCTTGTTACTTTGTAGGTGGCCGTGCTGTTAATAAACGCTGCCTCACCACACGCTAAATATTATTACTATTTTTTTTATCTTTTTCCGAGGTGCGTTTTTCACTTTTCCTATCGTTTCCAGAGGCAATGAGTAAGCGGGTGAAGTGAGTGGTCTTTGTATATACTGTCTTGGGTATCTGGTGTTTTTCAGTCCGCCTCTTAGTGGTCAGCATGTCACTACGGTTTGTCCCTCAGTGGTGGTTATTTAATGTGTTACTTGACTCCTAGTTATGGTTGATACAGTATATCTAGGTCTGTCTGTCTGTCTGGGAGGAAAGAGTGATATATATACATTTAGGTCGATATACATGTAAACTCAATAGAAAGTGAGTAAATTTTTTAACTAAATGAAAAGACTATTGATTGGTACTCGAACATGTGGGAAATGAATCTAGTTTGGAATTTCTCTCTCTCTCTCTCTCTCTCTCTCTCTCTCTCTCTCTCTCTCTCTCTCTCTCTCTCTCTCTCTCTCTCTCTCTCTGCCTTGTAGCTAACTTTGAGCTATATTTGTAAACGCTTTGGTTTTTCATCAGGGAAGTATTCAAAGGTCGGAAATGATTACATGCTTAGCCCAGTTTTCATTCGTGTTTTCCCGTTATTTCTGCAAAATTCCCATTAAACTACCACTGAAATCATCAATACTCTAGACGCGAGGTGAGATAAGGCATTCAAAGCGCTTGATCATATCATTTATCTGTTTGTCTCATTCACATGTATTCAGAAACCCTTTGCTTTCTTTTCCAAGCTCACAGAGATGATAAGCGAGGTTTTGAAGAGTGTTTATTCAATTAATAATGTAGGAATCATGTCAGTCTACCTTTAGAAACGTAAAAGCACTTAAAAAGAACGCGTGGAAATGTAGATAAAGCCTGTTGAAATAGTAGAGGTGAAGCAGAGAAGTGTTTCAGAATACGAGCCCTGGATTCACTCTCCCTCACTGAAAAAAAGAAAGAAAAAAAAAAAGATCATTGCATCCGTTTTCAGTTTTAGGTCGCGGCGCACCAGGGGATAAATTCATTAGCTCCCTACTAGTGGTGGGCGTGAAGGTGCAACACAGACAGCCCTGGTTTGGGGGCATGATAAGCTTTTTTGGGCATCATTTTTATACTCCTCATTTGAAGAATTCATCTACACCAGCACAAGCGGCAAAACTAAGTCCTATGTTACCACACGCCATCCTAGTTGTTAGATATAGGGGACTAAACGTTAAAAAAAAAAAAAAAAAAAAAAAAAAGAGAGAGAAAAGAAAAAAAAAAAACTTACCATATTACTTTATTGATATCTATAGTTTTCTGTTTGATAGCGTTGTTTAATCCCTTCCGCACTGGGGCGTATTTTTATCACGAGCTTTTTGGTGCGATTAGATGATTGTATTGACATTAGGAAGGAGATTTGAAAATTAATGGCCAGAGTCTTTATTCTCGTAATCGCCACTTTAGTTCCCGAAGCTGAATGGAATCGCCAAATAATAAGCAGAATCAATATGAAAACACATTATGATACTGAAGCGGTCGAGAGTTCACTTTTACTATACAAATACCGTACATACGCACATTTTTCTCTTCCTTTATACTGTAGCTTGAGTTTTTCTGATGTCATTGGTAGTGCAGGGTAGGGTAGTGTGTTGTGAAGTCAGAGTATTTATTTATTTATTGTGAAGTCAAAGTATTTATTTATTTATTTATTTATTGTTTTAAGAAGGGAGTCTGAGCAAGAACAAAATAAAAGATAGTAAAAAAAAGAACCCAGTGAGGTGCTGCTCCTTAAAAAACGTTTAGAAAATAGCCCCTTTTTTTCCCTTTTCCGTTTTCCCGTTTTCTTAAATTTTGGATGAAGAATGTATGTGTAGTTAGGTTAGCATTCGGTTTTGTGTAAAGGAAGAATTGTGTTTAGGCCTTGTTGCTGTTTGAAATGTACGTAGCAATAGGTGTTCTCTCAAGTACCTGTGTGTTGGTGGTTGTTGGGTTATATGTATTAAGTGGTCTTCTGCAGGTTATATTATTAGGTTAGGTTCTGCAGGTTATATTAGGTAATGTTCTTTAGGTTATATTAGGTTATGTTCTGCAGGTTATATTAAGTGGTGTTTTGCAGGTTATGTTAGGTTATGTTCTGCAGGTTATATTAGGTAATGTTCTGAAGGTTATGCCAGGTTATGTTCTGCTTATATTAGGTTATGTTCTGCAGGTTATATTAGGTAATGTTCTGAAGGTTATATTAGGTGATGTTCTGCAGGTTATATTAAGAGGTGTTCTGCAGGTTAGGTTAGGTTAGGTTCCGCAGATTATATTAGTATAGATTGTTTTCATAGATCAGCTTAGATTGGCTTTATTCGGATTAGGTCAGGTTAAGTAGGTTAAATTAGGTTAAAATAGGTTATGTTTATTTCTGAATGTCATTTTATTCGTTTGTTCATATGAAGTTTGTTTATCTATTTATTTATTTATTATGATTTTTTGTTTGTTGAAGCAGTATGTGTAGTTAATGTTTTGGCGAGAATTGATGGGTCGTTGTAGCTGTGCTGTGTAATTACCGAGTCCCCATTAAAAAGTAGATAATTAAAAAAAAACTCATTTCTGTATAACTTTTTAAGGATCAACACCTCAGTGGGGCTTTTTTTTAACAATATTTTGCTCTTGGCCGGTTATCCTTCTTACATAAAAAAAATAATGATCTTGTTATGTCCTTTCCCATTCCCACTCGGTGTGTTTCTAGTCCCATATGTTATGTAATCCTAATAATCCCCATCCCCTCTCGTTATGTTCATTACCTCCCTGTTCCTATTTTTTTTGCAATCCTCATCTCCCCATTTTAACTCCCATTTTAACTCCCTTTGTCCCTTAGGTATTTAGAAACGCTTTGTTCTCTCACCACGATTATTTTCCAAGGCTACTGAGATGATTAGAGAGTTTTCAATAGGGTTTCTCCAGTTAATAATGTAGAATTTTTGTCAGTCTGCCTCTAGAACCGTAAAAAAACATCTTGAAAGACTTGTGTAAATTAAAAAAAAAAAAGCCTTTCGAAGTAGTGGAGGTGAAGCGCAGAAGTGTTTGAGAGTCCAAGCTTTATCTCCACATTCCTGCTAGTTATGTAATCTTCACCTACCAATTCATTCCCATCATCCTTAACCTTATTCTCATGAACTAAACCTTTCCTCACTCAATCCAGTAGTCATAATGCAAAAGTTATCCAGTACTCCCAATCATTCATTCCTTTCTCTGGTTAACTTTGGAACTTCATACTCGCCTCTATACTCCCAGTTTCCTATGATTCGACTTTATTCAAGAGGGAGGTTTCAAGGTATTTATTCCTGTCTTTTGGCTAATTCCTCTGATCTGTAAGGGGACTGGCGAATGAGTGGACTTTTTATTTGCATTATTTTTGTTGCCCTTAACCAGCTTCCCCCCTTCATTTACTCCACAACACTCACACCTTCCCTCATTCAGTCCACTCCACTCATGTCATCCTCTCCGTGTCTGTCCCTGATGCCACTCACGGGACCGTCCTATTCTGAGACTCGAGCAGGGAGGGACATCCACGAAAACACATTAAATAAACAAGGTCATCAGCTCCAGTAATTAGCCCCGAGTCCCTGGCCTCCCCTAATGGCGGGATCGCGGGACTGCCAGACAGGCGATCACAGTTTGGTTTCCTCTGGACTCGAAAATTTACGAGTTGGGCAGATTCCAAGGCTCAGTAGAAGAAGGAGAAGGGGATCAGGAGCAGGATGGTCTGATGGGAATGGCTGGGTTGGTTTGGGTGAAGGGGTGTCAGGTGGTGGTCAGGAAGGTGAGGGTTGGGGGACGTGCATGTGGGATGGGGAGAAGAGTAATGATCACATGAGAGTTGACGTGACCGCCTTGTCAGTTCAGCGACCTAAAAAAGTGACCTGGGTACTTAATTATTTAGCTTTCTCTCGTCGTGTTTCTTTGTTTGTTGTGGTGTGTTTTGTCCTTGTGTGAGTGGTGACAGGTGAGATGAGGCGGGCTTCTCTTCCTGTTGGCTGATTTGTCTTGTAATCTTGTATTGTTGAAAGTTTGGCATTCTTAACCCCTTCAGTACTGGGACACAATTTTACTACGAGTTTTGAGTGTGTTAAGACGATTTTATTGGCATTAAGAAGGGTCTATGAAGGTCAGAACATTAATGGCCAGAGTCTGTCATTTTGATCCACACACGAGGTTCTGAGGCTGTAGAAAATCGACTAGAAATAAGCAGAAAAATATGAAAATGCGTCTCAGTGCTGAAGGGGTTAACATCGTTGGGTTTCATTGGTACTATTTTCAAGGGGGTATGTTTTGTTGGATTCTCATTTTTTATTTATTTATTTATTATTATTTTTTTTTTAGCAATGTAGAGTCCGTTAACTATCACTGAAATCTTGAAAGCGCTGCTGAAGACATCATATTACACTCGAGTCTGTTTAAAGCACTGCTGAAGACATTACATTGCTCTCGATTCTGTTAAAAGCAGTCAAGATGGTTTAGCAAAACATCGAGAGTGTAATCTGAGGATGTGTTGAAATGGGAAGTCTAATAAACTATTTTCCACTGTATAAGCCTTTCAGTACTGAGGCGCATTTTTATTTTTATTTTATTTCTTATTTTGCGATTTTATATAGCTTCAAAAACTTATGTAGGGATCGAAATAGTACAGAGTCTGACCATTAATCTTCTAAACTCCTTAGATTTTTCCTAATATCAATAAAACCGTTTAATCATACCCCAAAGTCATGGTAAAAATGTGTATCAGTACTGAAGAGGTTAAATTCTGAAATGTGATAGCTTGAGAGTTTCGTATTTGTATATTGATTTACCTTTACTCTATTCGACTGTGGGTACAAAGATTCATATAGTTCACGGTCTGGTGCTAAGAGGAACGGTGGTGAACATGGCACATACGAGAATAAATACGAAACAATGCAATTTTTAAATAATCTGTGGCGAATTACTGTCCTCTCTCCCTTCTCTCTCACTGCTCATTTAATTTATTGTTATTTTTTTATTTCTATTTTTTCTTTCCTTGTTTCCTCACATATACTCACTGGTTACTCATTATTTATAATACTTCGTCCTTAGCTCTATTTCCTCACTCCCTCCCTCCTTCCCTCACTTACTCACTCATTCACTCACTCCTTTCATCTCTTCTTCAGTTAGTCACTCATTGTCACTCACGCACACACTAACGCGCTAAGTCATTCAGTCAAGTCAGTCAGTCAGTCAGTCAGTCAGTTAGGTAGGTTGGTGGATACTGATTTACTGACTCACTGACTTACTAACTCATTCTTTTTCTCTTTCTCTCCCTCCCTTCCTTAATCACTCTCTCCACGCAACAACTCCCTCTCTCAATCCGTCGGCTGGTCAGTTAATAGGGCACTCACTCACTCACTCGCTCACTCACTACATCCCTTTCTCAGTCACTCAGTATCGCACACACTAGCGTGGCCACTCAGTCAGTCAGTCAGTCAGTCCGGCACTCTCTGCATCACTATTTCAATGTCACACAATTAGGCACACTAATGCACTCTATCTGACAACCAGCTAGTCAGTCAGTCAGTCAGTCAGTCAGTCACTTTCAGCACCACGTAACAAGCGCACAGGGAACTAGAAAAGAGTTACTACACAAAATACGTATTGCAACACCGGTAATATCAAAGAAAGAGACGCGAGACTTTAATATTAACTGTATGATTTTCGAGTGACATACGTAAAACACTTTGATGCGGTATTTTTTGCCATCCTGGACTGAAGAAAAAGTGGTAAACATTCACCTGTCCGTCTCTGTCTGTGTGGATAAGTGCAGAGGTCACTGGATGGGAGGGAATTAACTGGAACACGGTTTTGGCAAGCTGGGGATTCTCAGGAAAGGCAGACAGACATACAAACAGACAGGGAAGCAGATGAAGATATTATGATGCAGGAAGTTACAGTGAGGTGGACTGGAAGTGACAGGAAGTTGGCTAAGGTGAGCAGAGGAATTTTGCAATGTTGATGATGGTAAGTTTTCTCCTCAGTCTTGATAAAATAAAGACAGGCTTTTAGTTCAGATTTAGAAAGATACGTAAGACTTAAACTTAGTGGATCACGGCTAAAGGACTTTTTCTGGTTAGCTAGCAAATGAAAAAGGTGTGACTGTGGAACTGGTACTTGATGTTTTTGCGAATAGTCGTGGTAGCTTTAAATGTTATTCAGTTCAGGTGTATTTTAATGATCTTAATGGTCGCTTAAAGCTCAAGTAAATAAACAAATGAATGAAAGATAAAAACACATTTAATACATTGGCGTTTAATCTTAGTAACTTTTAAGTGGGCTGGGTAAAAATAGAGTGCTTAAGAAGTGTTTTCATCCTACGAATAGTTGAAGAAGAATTGTGTGTCATCAAGAGAAGCTGATAACTCGTGTGGCCTTTGAAGACAACCCTAACTGAAGAACAATGAATGAAAGAACACGAACCAAGGAAGGAAATGATGTAGTTTCAGAAGTGACTGTAGTTTTACCATGGCTACTTGAAATCAATATATTGGCTTACATCAATGAAGGAGCAAAAATGATACTGTCACTCCCAATTAAAAGAATTCGTTGAGTAGTTTGAAATGCATTTGGCTGACCTAGAATGAAGTGGCCAGTATTCATTTTGGTTGTTAATTGCGTTTCCCTGCGGTGAGCGTTGGGTTGGTGGTGGCGAGTGGTGGCAGCACTGCTCGTCAAGTGTGTGTGGGAAGAAAAGACCAAGACTTCAAAGTTGACATGTTGAATACTCCTTCGATCGGCGAGAACCTTTTAATTGTAAGCAGCCGTGGCGGGCCTTTAGAAACAACGCCGCCAACGACAGGAAAGCTTGAAAAGAACACGCTTGAAACGGCGAATGGTAAAAAGAAGAGAAACAGAGAGAGAGAGAGAGAGAGAGAGAGAGAGAGAGAGAGAGAGAGAGAGAGAGAGAGAGAGAGAGAGAGAGAGAGAGAGAGAGAGAGAGAGAGAGAGAGAGAGAGGAGAGAGAGAGAGAGAGAGAGAGAGAGAGAGAGAGAGAGAGAGAGAGAGAGAGTTAAAAAAAATATATGCTGGAATTTTAACGCCAAGAGGAATGAATGACTCGAGTGGAAAGGATAAAGGAGAAAAGTTACTTACCCCACTAATTTTACCTTGCTGGGGTGAGACCTCGTGAAATCAGTAGCAGATCCTATCACCTTTGTCCCTGTAGCCTGTTACACTCCCTTCCACTCCCTTCCACTCCCTTCCACCCCCTTCCACTCCCTTCCACCCCCTTCCACCCCCTTCCACTCCCTTCCACCCCCTTCCACCCCTATTACACTTTCCTGTCCTTATTTCCACCCTCCCCTTCCGAAGTTGCAGTGTGTCCCTCTCCTCTTGTACAGGCTAGGGACCCCAGTGACCTCCAGCCTGCCTGAGTTAGCTGGGTTACCTGCCTCCTCCTCCTCCTCCTCCTCCTCCTCCTCCTCCTCCTCCTCCTCCTCCTCCTCCTCTTCCTCCTCCTCCTCCTCCTCCTCCTCCTCCTCCTCCTCCGGGACGGTAAGCCAGCGCTCCAGATCCTGGCTGCCCCACTCTCATAATTGGAGGTAAGGGGAAAGTTTCTCTCTCTCTCTCTCTCTCTCT
>CM035195.1:1180291-1190945 GCA_020233015.1 Callinectes sapidus | reverse complement strand
TCTCCTCTCTCTCCCCCCCCTCCGTCCCTCTCCTTCTCTCTCTCTCTCTCTCTCTCTCTCTCTCTCTCTCTCTCTCTCTCTCTCTCTCTCTCTCTCTCTCTCTCTCTCTCTCTCTCTCGAATGTGTTTTTTTCTGTGATTTTCCCATTTCTCAGTGTTTCTTCTCATGAATTGCTGTCTACTCTGGACGTGCTTTTACTTCTCCTATGCTGGTATTATTGTGTCACTGAGAGAGAGAGAGAGAGAGAGAGAGAGAGAGAGAGAGAGAGAGAGAGAGAGAGAGAGAGAGAGAGAGAGAGAGAGAGAGAGAGAGAGATTATTATCATCATCATCATCATCATCATCATTATTATTATTATTATTATTATTATTATTATTATTATTATTATTATTATTATTATTATTATCATTATTATTATTTTTGTATTGAATTGTATTTGTCTAGTGTTTTATCATGATAGCCTTCTCTTCTATCAATTATCAGTCCCATTTATTTGCTTAATAATTTGGTGACTCGATTTTTTTGATGGGCGCGGGGGGGGGGGGGGGTTGAATATTGTGACATAATAACACTTTACCTTGTCTTTTATATGGACAAACATTTATTCTACTTTCTTCTTCAACTTTGTTCTAAGAATATACATTTTTTCACCTCTTCTTTAAAGGAAATAGATTTCTTTCGTTTTAAGGAAGACGGGATCGGCTTCCTTTTAAATATTTCCCAAGAATTTATTTGAACTTAGTTTTATTTAAAGGAATATATTTTTTTTTTCTTTCGTTTAAGAAGAGAGATCACGCTTTTCTCTCCCCTTTACTTTCCTCAAGAGTGTATTTTCCTTTCCTCCTATTTATTGAAAGGGATAACAAGATACTCGTGTTTTCCTTTCGCTTCAGGGGAGGTCACAATTTTCCTCTCTATTTTCTCAAGAATCTATTTTCCTTTTCCCCTAATTTATAGAAACACCATTTTCCTTTTTTCTTTCGTTTCAAGGAAGATCACACTCTTTTCCTCTTTTATACGGAAGAGGAGGCGTGAATTTCAATAATGTCGCCAGACCCGCTAATACTTTCCCTGAATCACTTCGGGGCTTCCTAGAAATTAAATTATCCCTTTTCGCTCCCTCCTGTCTTCTCTCGCACTCGTCCCGTCCTCCCCCGTACAACTGCCTCTGTCTGTCTGTCTGTCTGTCTGGCCCTGTGTCTGTTTTCCCTCGTGTGTATGTGCGTATGGCAGGTTAGTGTTGTGTTTTCTTTGTTTTGTTTTGTTTTCTATAAATTATTTCTTTCTCTGTCTCTCTCATTTTTTGTCTTTTTTCTGTCTCTGTTTCTGTCTTGTCTCTCTGTCTTTGTCTCTCTGTCTTTCTGTCTTTGTCTCTCTGTCTTTGTGTCTGTCTTTGTCTCTGTCTCTCTGTCTTTGTCTCTGTCTCTGTCCTTGTCTGTCTTTCTCTCTTTGTCTTTTTGTCTCTTTCTCTGTCTTTTTGTCTCTCTCTGTCTTTTTGTCTCTTTCTCTGTCTGTCTCTTTCCTTCTCTGTCTCTTTCTGTCTCTTTCTTTCTCTGTCTGTCTCTTTCTTTCTCTGTGTCTGTCTGTCTGTCTGTCTGTCTTTCTGTCTGTCTGTCTGTCTGTCTGTCTGTCTGTCTGTCTGTCTGTCTGCCTCTCTCTCTCTCTCTCTCTCTCTCTCTCTCTCTCTCTCTCTCTCTCTCTCTCTCTCTCTCTCTCTCTCTCTCTCTCCCAACAAGTCATCTCCCCTCCCTGATTACTCATCCCCTCGTTCTTTCACCTTGCCTACTCTTCTGACAACTCAACACACCTGTTTCTCCTTACCTGCCTGCCAGCCTCGCCACTGCTACCTTCCTTCCATCTCCCTCACCTTTCATCCAGCTCAATCTTCTCCAGTTACCTCACTTTTAATTTCCGACCCCTAGTCAGCACACTCAAATAGAAGCCAGAGAGTTAAGAAAATATTTGAACAGTCTTATTAATTGCTTATCGTGGTAATGTCAAGATTGGAATGTATGGTGACTAAGTTCTGTGTCGTGTTCTTACTTTATCCTGTTGTCTCTTTAGTTTTCAAAGGAGTAGAGATGATTGGATGTGGTTTTTTCGATTTTTTTTTCCTCTTTATTGGTGGGGAATCTTGAGTGATTCGTGAAAACATTCTGTGAGTTTCATGAGCTTTGTGTGGTATTTCTACTTTATTTACTTTATTCTATTATCACTTCAGTTTTCTAAGGAGTAGAGATGTTTGGGTGTGATTTTTTCAGTCTTTTTCTTTTACTGGTGGGGAATCTTACCTCAACTGTTGTTAGAATCGTGAAAACACCCTTTGAGTTTCATGAGTTCTGTGTCGTATTACTTAATTCTGTTGTCACTTTAGTTTTCAGAGGAATAGAGATGTCTGAGTGTGATTTTTTCAGGCTCCTTTTCTTTCTCTTGGCGGGGAATGTTGGGTGAACCGTTGCCAGAATCGTGAAAACACCCTGTGAGTTTCGAGTCTTGGCCCGTCTTTCACGCTTGACTGGGTGAGGATTTCATTAGCGAGGTGAACTTGGCAGAAGATTAAGACGAGTAGCATTCGTCTTGGTGTTACATTTAGAGTAGCTGCCAAGCGTTGGTAAAGATTCGGTCAAGACTTTTTTGCATTTCCTCATATTTCATTATATTTTGACGTCTTCATGTTGTCTCCGTTTTGACTTTTGATTCAGTCGCAAAGGCAGGAAGGATGAAAGAGAAAATGGAGGGAGAACAGATAGCAGTATTTTATTTATTTTTTTCCCGAGGGTGTTTGTGATAAGTTACACTGATTTAAAGTGAGAGATTTAGTAAAGGTGAAGACTGCTTTGTTTACTGGTCATTTGAGGAACATTTTGTCCGATTTCATTCCATCGTTTTCATGATCAGTATAGATTTCTAACTTATTACATGGGTTATTGACATTTTCACTAAGTGCCACCTATAGGTAAAGCGTTTGCTGTGTGTAGGCCAGACTTTTTTGCATTTTCTCGTATTTTATTATTTCATTATATTCTTACGTCCTCATGTTTTTTTACCCGCTGCTTTCTAATTTACTATAAAGGTTATTTGTATTTAGAATAACTGCCATATGTAGGTAGAGAATTCGCCATGTGTAGGCCAGACTTTTTGCATTTTCTCGTATTTTATTATGTTCTTAAGTCCTTATGTTCTTGAAGCTTTCTTATTTACTACTGTGATTATTCATATTGAAAGTAACTGCCATGTGTTGATAAAAAGTTAGCCATGCTTGCATTTTCTCATATTTTATTATAATCTTATGCCTCGTGTTGGTACAGCTTTTTTTTTAATGTACTACAAGTAACAGTAATGGCCACTTGTAGATAATGAGTTTGCCGTGTGTACGCCAGACTTTTTGCTTTTTCTTGTATATTTTATTATATTTTTATGTCCTCATGTTCTTAGAGCTTTTTAATATACTACAGTTTTTACTCTTCATACATTTACAGTAATTGCCACTTGTAGATAATGAGTTTGGCGTGTGTAGGCCAGACTTTTGCATTTTGTCGTATTTTTATTATGTTCTTATGTCCTCATGTTCTTAGAGCTTTTTAATGTACTACAAGGGTTATTTATATTTACAGTAACGGCCACGTGTGTAGGGTTGATGGCTTCTTTTTTCCCCCTTTTTAATGTCCTTATAGCTTCTTAATGTGCTACAAAGGTTAAGTACAAGTTGCTGCCTCCGTACACTCCTTTGGTTTATTGCTTAGTAAAGTCTTCACCATTTGACTGTAATGACCGTTCTTTGTTATCATTCACTCTGTTGAAAATAGGAAGAAAGAGACTGTTGAAGGTTAATTTTGCCTCTTTTTAGTCTACAGAATAATTTAAGAGATCGTAGTACAGAAATAACGGTTCAAGAAGTTACTCGATGTTATTGTGAATAGTGTGTGGTTGTGAAGAGGTTAAGATAAAGATTGTATTATTCAATAACTTCACTGTACTTAACGTTGACAGATTGATGGATGGAAGGGAAATGAACGTCCTTTAATCATATCTCGACTTAGCCTGATGTAAGTTTTTCTTCTTCATACAGAGCGGGAGTCTGGCCAACGCTGAGAAAAGTATGTGCTTGAAATACGGAAGAAAAAGGCGACAATGTGGACTTAGTATACTTAAATTGTGAGTGTGTGTTTGTGAATATGGTGGAAATGAACACATTGGAACCCTCAGGTGGACTAAGAATTGAAATATCGTCTTAACTCCTTTAGTACTATGACGCATTTTCATATTTATTCTTACTATTTGATGATTTTATACAGCTTCAGAAAAAAAAAAGTTGGGATTAGAATAGTGGAAACTCTGGCCATTAATCTTCTGACTTCCATAGATCTTTCCCAATGTCAATTAAGTCATCTAATCGTACCCAAACTGAAGGTGGAAATGTGTCCCAGTACTGAAGGGGTTAAAAAGTCGCTTCCACCTGGCACTGAAAGAAAGAGGCGAGAAATGAACGAGATGGAGGCAGCTCAGAGGACACTTACGGACACACAAACCACTCAGCAGACAAGGTAAGTGTTCCATGTACCTGTCATTGTTCCCTTCACTGCTAACAGATTTCTGCATTATGCCATTTGAATACGTGTTGTCAAACGTTTTCGCGCCCACAGGTGATATTTCTGCGGCTCGTGTTACCTCTGGAATATGCCGCGGTAATTGTTTGTGCGGCTCATCCTCGTACTGGAATGTACAACTTCAATTGTTCGTATGGCTCATATTCATTGGATTTACTGTAGTTGTACTCTAATCAGTTCAATTTAGTTAGATGGCGGAAATTTTGCTTTCGTACCAGCACTTCCTGATGTGTTGCTTGCGGCTTTTTTATTATGGAAGAGGGGAAAACTGGCCAAGGGCAGCAAAACGAAAATAAAAAGCCAACTAATTTCCCAGTCCTCTAAAAGTCCAAAAGAATTAGCTGAAAGACAGGGACAAATGTCTCGAAACCTCTCTCTTAGATATTTAAGTTAAGTCATTTGGTTATCGTATTTGTTGTTCTGCGTTTTTTTTTTTAAATCTTTAACATCGTTTTTTTCTCCAAAGCATACACTGTTTGTGCTTATCTTTTTCTTAATTATCAATGAGTTCTCGAAATTTGAAGTCTGAGAGTCTCGATTCAGTACAGTCATTTCGCGCACTATTGGAGCAAGAGAGGCAGTTCAGTTCCCAAAATGCTCCGTAGCTACCCATTTCCTGAAACTCTTGCTCTTGTGTTTCTATCCAGAATCGTGCCGAATGCCAAGGGTCTTCTCTCATTAATGGAAATCGTTAACATCTTACCGACTCCAGCTCCTCATCCCTTGCAGTATTTTGAACCTTCCGATGCTTCAAACTGCTTTAAGGTGCACCACCCTCCCCCCTCCCACACCCGACATGCTGAAGAATAGACGGGAACATAGGAGCAACGAATGCAAGCTGGAGTCTCAGCTTGCTTCCTTGTTTTGACTTTAGATTCAGTCACAAAGGAAGGAAGGATGGAAGAGAAAAGAAAGAACAAATAGCAGTAAATCTATTGTTTTTCTTTGTTTTTTCGAGGGTGTCTGTGATAAGCTACACTGGTTTAAAGTGAAAGATGTAAGGTAGAAGAGGTGAAGGCTCCGTTTCATTTACTGGTCATTTGACGATTATTTTGCCTGATTTCATTCCTCCGTGTTTACATGATCAGTACGCCTTTACAGGGAATGAAATTGACCCTAACTATTTTGGATTCCTCTACGTTCAATCCTTTTTATTATTTTGAGGGATTAAAAAGATACCTACAGGTAATTAACTGGCAATAAACATGTAGGGAAAGTCAGGTAAGATTCAGGATGGATTGAGAGGGGGAAGGTTGGGCGGGGTGAGGTGTGAAGTGAGGCAAGAGGTGAGGGAGGACGGTGGCGTGGGAGGGTGCTGGGTCAGGCTGGGTTAGATAAGGTGAGAGTAGGAGGAACGGTTAAGGAAGTCTATAATTATTTTGTGGATAGATTACATATGGAACAGGCAGCTATTATCCCTTATAAAACAATAAGATCACAGAAGCATAAGTCTAGATGGATGACAGATAGACTAAAGCATTAATTACATAGGACACAAAAGGAGTTAAAGACTGGAGAAGACGATTTAAGGCCACAATAAAACGAATTAGGGGTGTAAAAAGATTAACGAGGAAAGCTAAAACCAATTATCAGATTAACGTAGCCAGCCAAGCAAAGATAGACCGCAAGGGATTTTTTTCAGGTTTATATGACGGAGACTATGGAAGAATTATGCCCATTAAGGACAGCTAATGGAAAGTTGGTTAGTTCTTGGGAAGGGATTAGTAAAATAATGAATGAATATTTCTTAACTGTCTTCACTCAGGAAAACATGCAGGATATACCAAATAGTGAGCAAATCTTTGGAGCAGAGGAGAGTGAGAAGCTGACACATATTCCCGTAACTTAAGAAATGGTAAAACAAGAGATGGGTAGACTAACAAGTTCAAATCACCAAGACCCGATGAAATATATCCAAGACTACTTAAAATGCCGAGAAATTATTATTAGTTTTTAGGATGTCAGTAAATTGAAGTGAGGTTCCAATACTAATAAGGCAGGAAATAGCTTTTTTTCTTTGTCTGAGCTTCCTTTCAGGATCATAGAGTCACGTTAGTGAACGCTGAGTTATGTCATCCAGGGTGTGGTTCTTTTCCACTTTCAACAAATCTGGAGCAAAAAGCGTGATTTCACAAAATGTCTGACAACAAACTGTACTATCACTTGAAGTGTGAGGGTCGCGTTACCACTCTGCAGCAGGCTCCATCCCGCCTGCAGCTCAGTGTGCGCCAGCCACGCCACGGCTGTCTGCCTTGGTGCTCTAAGAAACACACGGTGGCCACCCTCTGCTTCAAGGAGGCTCACTGGCAACAGGGAGCCTCTGGCGAGTACGAGCAGAACGTAGAGTGTGGAGTGAAGAACCTGGCGCGGCTAAGACGCCTGGAGGCAGACCTGCCCGTGAAGGTGAAGTACTGGACCAAGGGGCGGCGGCCCAGCAAGATGTTCCTGCAGGTCTCGCTGGGCGCCCTGCTGGACCAGCTGGAGGGCAGCCCCACCTCCGAGGCCTGGCTGGCAGTCACCGCCACAGGCCAGGAGCAGCGGGGGTCCTGCCAGCCACCAGATGGTGCTGGTGCCGACGTCCACCTCACTGACGATGCCATGGCCGACCCGCCCCTGGAATACGATGACCTGTGGGACTCAAGCGACGAGGGGGAGACTCCCGTGGAGGAGGAGGAGGAGGAGGAGCTGTCCCCCCTGACTTCCTGCTGCCCTTCCGTCGTGGATGATGGCGGGGAGTGGGTGACCTTTTTCAACCACTCCACCGGCAAGACGCTGCTGCTGCGGCTTCCTCGCCACACCGAGGAGGAGGCCGTGGAGAGGTGGCAAGCCCCCTGGGCGTTCACCAGCCTGGACGACTTACTCAGCATGGATAACGTGCTCAGTACATGGGACAACGAGAAGTGGCGAGGGCCCGGGGCGTGGACCAGCGAGGACGACCTTCTCAGTGTCCGCGCCCTGCGCATCGTGGAGGACATCCAGCAGCCTGTGATGAAGGGGATGATGCAGCTGCCCGAAGGTCCTCACTGGTGGGAGCAGGCCAGCGGTGGTACTGCTGCTGCTGAGCGGGTCGTGCAGCAGGACACCAGCCTGCTTCCTCCAGACTGGAGCCTGTCTGCCTTCCCTGGAGTAACTGCCGCGCCATGCCACCGTGGTGTGTCTGAGGCGGGGGTGCCAGAGGTGCCCCTGCCCACCCACGGGCGGCGTGGCGTGGCACCGATGGGAGGCAGCAGGCGGCGGCCCTTCCTCACTGTAGTGGCAGCTGTGGCCTTCATGATCCTCGTCCCGTGGCTAGCCTTCCATGGCGACAACTTCCTGGACGCCATTAGTGGACGGGTGGATGGTTGGGTGCGGATGTGCTTCAGTGGATGGATGTGGCTCAGTGGATTAGTGTATGTGATTGAGTGGTTACGAGAGAGAGAGAGAGAGAGAGAGAGTGAGTGAGTGAGTGAGTGAGTGGATGGAAGGATGAACTTTATCTTGGTATGACTGTTTCACGTACTCTCTTCACTAAATCAACAAGTGTGAGTGTAGCCTTAGTACCAAATGACTTGACAGACTTATGGATAACAAGTTTTACTTTATTATCATTTCTATCTATTTCAAAAGTACCACAATAAACTTATTAATTTATCAGTCAAGGACATTACCTCTCAGTGACAAGCTGTACAACATATATGTGCTGGCTTCCACAAGGAAGGAGAGGTACATGTTGATTGACACAGTAGACAGTGCTAAGTGATGTGATCCTCCACCTGATAAAGTGAGGGAACCTGACGTGTGTACTGATCTTTTTAATGTGTACATGGGACGACTGGCCACTTCAAGGAAAATTCTCCCAAGGAATTTCAGAATATGAAAAGATTTAGGAGTTATTGTTAGTTCTGATCTTAGTCTGAGAAAACAATGCATTGAGCCTAGAAATAAAGGAAATATGGTACTTGATTTTATCTTTAGGAGCGTTAAAAGCAGAAGTCCCGAAGTTGTATTAAATTTGGCGCTGGTTAGACCGCATTTACACTATGCGGTACACTTGTGGTCCCCACGTTATAGGATGGATACATATCTGGTGGAATCAGTGCAAAGGAGAATGTATGAAAGAATACAAGGGTTGAGAAATATTCCGTACGAAGCGAGATTAAAGGCGCTGAATCTGCACTCCTTAGAGAGAGTTTTTATATCTAATCAAGCTTTTTATTTGACAATTTAAACAGCTTCAGAAACTCATATAGGAATTAGAATAATGAAGACTCATCATTAATCTTCTGACCTCCATAGGCCCTTTCTAATGTCAATAAAACAGTGTAGTCATACCCAAACTCGTGGTAAAATGGCGTTCAAGTACTGAAAGAGTTACAGTTCTTGCACAGGAGGGGAGTGATAGAGAAGAGAGTAAAGGTGTTTTATTAATATTGTCTTTTATGATAGGAGGGGCACTGGCTTAGGGCAACAAAACAACAACAAGATAAAGGTCGACTGATGCACTGATTACAAAATAAATCTCAAGAGAATCGCAAATGGAAGGTATAAACAGGCGGAAAGGTTTAAGGAGAGGATAGGTAACAAATGATAGGGAAGGATAGGATAGGTAATAGGTGCAAAGGTGCGTTAATATAGCCTCAGGTGTTCGTGATGAGAGGCCAAGGTTCAGGGTACACCCACAGCCACACCCTCACACCACCTTCGCTCTTCAAACCAGACGCGTGTCCTTCATCCTGTGTAGTTCTCGTCGCGCTGCTTAATGTCAGAAGGAGAAAGTGTAGGCGTCCGGAGCCTCTTGTAGCCGCCACCGTAACGTGTTCCCTGCCACCCACTCCCTGTAGTCTGGGATTAATTCACGCCGATAGACCCACCAAGCTACAGAAGATGCTTAACGCGCGGACGAGAGAAACAGGAGACAAAACTCACGGACGATAAACAGGAGACACTAACGCACGGACGAGAGAAAGAAGAAATGAACTAACATATGAGAGAAACAGGAGAAACTAACGCATGGACGAGAGAAACAGGAGACAAAACTCACGGGCGACAAAAAGGAAACATTAATGCACGAACGACAAACAGGAGAAAATAACACACGAACGACAAACAGGAGAAACTAACGCACGAACGACAAACAGGAGAAAATAACGCACGAACAACAAACTGGATAAAATAACGCACGAACGACAAACAGGAAAAAATAACCCACGAACGACAAACAGGAAAAACTAACACGCGAACGACAAACAGGAAAAAATAACGCACGAACGACAAACAGGAGAAAATAACGCACGAACGACAAACAAGAGAAAATAACGCACGAACGACAAACAGGAGACGCTTACGCACGAACGAGAAAAACAGGAGACACGGACGACGGAATGCAGTAACGTAAGGACGAAGCAACGAACACGGACACGAATGAATGACTGTACGTGGTGTAAACAGTGAAATAAGTAAAGGAAAGTACAAGTCAGTGAACATTCAACGTAGGAAAAGTTACTAGAAATAAAATAAACTAAAAAAAAATGGATATGAACTCGAAAATTATGTAAAAACGAAGCATATAAGAATAAATCGATGGAAAGAAAGATGAACAGAAAAAAACTTGACATACAGAAATGAACGAAATTATGTAATGATAAACGAAGTAATGAGGAAAAAAATTAAAGAAAGAAAAAAATGAGGTAAAGAGAAAACATACGCATTAAAGAGTATAGACTGAAGAATAATATAAAAAAAATCAACGTGTGTGTGTGTGTGTGTGTGTGTGTGTGTGTGTGTGTGTGTGTGTGTGTGTGTGTGTGTGTGTGTGTGTGTGAGTGAGTGTGTCTGTTACAAGTGCCGTGAAGTGTTAGCTCCGTGACGTTTTTTGATAGGTTTGGTAAAATGTTCACAATCCCTATTTCTCTTATTTTTTTGTTTATTTATTTATTTTTTTTCCTTTTTCTCTTTTGTATAGGGAGAAGGGAACGTCCTATTCCACGTTCCCCTCTATCTCTATTTCTCGCCCGTCCCTTTCTCTCTTTGTTATTTTGTGGCGTTTTCACTATTTGCTTTTCTGTTCT
>CM035195.1:1066034-1068636 GCA_020233015.1 Callinectes sapidus | reverse complement strand
CTCTCTCTCTCTCTCTCTCTCTCTCTCTCTCTCTCTCTCTCTCTCTCTCTCTCTCTCTCTACGCCGCCATCGTTTAGAACGCAGAGTTCCACTTCTCATATTGCCTTGTCTCCCGCCAGCATTATTGCCACCACAACTTGGGACCGACAACACACGGTCAGGTTCATTGCAGCTCTAGTCACATGGGAGGCGAGGTGACCCTATGGCGTCTTGTACCCTCTGATGTAAAGACTGTACTGTAGGTGTTTATATAATCGTTTGTGGCTGGTTTACTTTTCCGTCGTTTTGTCCACTCTACCGTTCGTTTTAAACCCGCTTTTCTTGTCTGCTCTTGGGTTGAGAAGTGGTGAAAATCAAGACTTTGGGTGTTCGGCTCTGTAGAGTCTTTCCTGTAATTGTCTATATAGGGTTGGTTTTCTTGTTTGGTTTTCCGTCGCCTTATCCGTTCCGTCTTTCACTTTTTACCCACTGTGCTTCCATGGTCTCCTTAGTTTGAGTTTAAAAGTAAGAGAAGTGAAGCCAAGCCTTGCGTGAGGTGCCTCAAGCAGCCAGTGCCTCCCTCGGGCACAGGAAGCCTCTTTAAGGATAATGCAGAAGGAAGTGTAATTTATGGAATGCAATCGTTAATCTTGCCTCATGCGAGGTAATGTCGTTCCCCTGGTTTAGCGTGATGCTCCCCGGCAACTTGTTATGACTGCCGTAATTAACTACTGCAATAACATTATGCCGAGGTGAATATCATTATGGTTTTCCATGCGTGGATCCCTAACCACGGTGATCGTACAGCTCAGGTCTGGAGACGGCAAGCTCTATTCCACTGATGTGTGTGTGTGTGTGTGTGTGTGTGTGTGTGTGTGTGTGTGTGTGTGTGTGTGTGAGAGAGAGAGAGAGAGAGTCGGTGTCAGCCATATGTTCAAACACTGTTTATCATTTTAAATGTTATCACATCAAGGTGGATAATTTGGGAGGTCAGCCAAGCGTGAAGATCAGAGAGTGTGAGAGGAGAGGAACCTCTTGCACAGGAGCAGGAGACGCTTTACTTTCTTTACTGTTTATTTGAAAAGTCTTCTGAGAAGCGAAACATTCTGAGGAAAATATCTCGCATCTGCACTACGTACGTATGACTCAATAGAATGTCGCAGTGGAGCAGAAAGCGATGATGAGAAATGATCCCTCTTTACTGCATCGTCACCTACATCGTCAGCACCATTGCGGCCACGTGACTAACGCTGCTCCGCGAAGACTGTTACGAAGAGACACAGGGAAGGAATTGTCGGAAAGGCAGACGGGAAATGATGTCACCACCGGGAAGGATGAGGAAGGGGAAGCAGAAGAGGGAAATATTGAACTTTGGGATGACAAGAGGGAGAATCGACCAACTTTTTTTATGGGTGAGGCGGCGTGCAGATGGGCGGTGCGAGGCTAAATAATTCACCTTTATCGTCTGAATATCTAGAGGGTTGCGGACGACGTGGCTCTGGCGGCGCTATAGTGGTGATGGTGGATGTTAAGTGTGTGTGTGGGGGGGGGGAGAGGGGGTGCAGTTTATAGAGGGAGGCGTCGAAGTGTCGTTCTGTAGGGTTCAAAAGGGTTCAGAAGGTTTATCTCATAGGAAGAGTAAATAAACACACACACGCGCCTGTTTGTTATAAGAAGTGACTAAGGGGGATGATAAGGACGCCTCGATGACACACGCGCCTGAAATACTAAGGAAGGCGAGACGTAATCACTACCTTTGCCGCGCTGCTGGACTGAAACTGTGATAAGCTGTGGCAGTGACACACACCAACTTAATCAATGAGGAAAGTACAGGAAGAAATTAATTAAGAAGAAGAAAACAAAAGGAGCAAAGTCTGGTAGAAGCGCTACAAGGACGTATCATGGGCGTCTTTTTTGGTTCTTGCTCACTTGGTTGCTTGTGAGGAGGAGAAAGATTAATACTGTACCCTGTGAGAACTAAAAATAAGTAAGTAAATTAATAACATTGAATATATATATATATATATATATATATATATATATATATATATATATATATATATATATATATATATATATATATATATATATATATATAATGAAATGAAAATGAGCACAGAATCCCGATTTAGATTAGTGTAGGTGTTCTCCCTGAGACATCAAAGTTATTAAGACATCGGGGCCAAGCTGTCATTACCGGTGCTCAGAAAACAACCCTCCGCACGCTGACCTGCCAAGCACACCTCCAAGAAGACGCATATGACAGCGTTTCTAATATTGGATTGTGCAGTGGGTGGGAGGAAAGGAGGGTGGCAGGGAGCCTGGGTGGGGGGCCAAGGGGTGTCGGTCTCCCCCTATTGTGGTGTACACAATAAAAGGCGACGCCACACACAATGAGGCAAGAGCTGGCCCACCTCTTGCCCCCCGACAAAGGGCTAGATGGAGCGGGTGAGGCGGCAGGGCGGCTGGCGGCGCAGAAGGTGAAGGGATGCACTTCACTTCTCTTGGCGCGGGGCTCTCAGGCGGCACAGCAGCCCCGCATGCGCCCCGCGTCCCCCGCCCCGGGAGAACACCCTGTCCCTCTCCATTGTTGTGGTGATGGTGGTGGTTGCTACTGTTTTTG
>CM035195.1:1046034-1063534 GCA_020233015.1 Callinectes sapidus | reverse complement strand
CTCCCCTTACTGCGTACTACTTTGCTAATGCCAACTCTTTATACTTGTATCTCCTTACACTTATCCATTTGCAGGTTTTGAACTACTACCGCACGGGGAAGCTGCATTATCCCACCGATGTGTGCGGCCCGCTCTTCGAGGAGGAGCTGGAGTACTGGGGGCTCGACTCCAACCAGGTGGAGCCGTGTTGTTGGATGACCTACACAGCGGTGAGCACTAGTCAAGTGTTCTCTCTGTTGTTTATTTTCCCTTTTAATCCTCAGACTCCTTATGGTATTATGAATGCTGGTATTGTATTTTGGTATCTCTATGTGATTTTACTGGATTAAGAACTACAAGCAGTGGAAAATTGTAATGTCGAACGTGGCAGTTTATTTTTTCAATTTTTTTCTTTGAATCAGATCATTTTATCATCACCAGATCATTTTATTAAGCATTTAAAGCCAAAGCAATGAAAAACTTGGTCTTCTTCCATAAACATTCATGTGATGTGTTGACAGAATGAGTCAGCTGTCTTCAAGGAAAGGAGGGAAACACAAAATTTCCTTTCCTTCGTGTGTGTGTGTGTGTGTGTGTGTGTTTAGCACGCTTAGCTCACAGCCGAGAGGGCCCGGGTTCGCGTCCCGAGCGCGGCGAGACAAATGGGCAAGCCTTTTTAATGAGCCCCACCTTGTTGATTAAGTGTTAAAAGAGAAAGTTTCTCATTTCATAGGTCGAGTTATTTTCTAGAATCTCACGTATATACCTATGAGCCAATATTTGGAGAAATGATGATATGTCGATATTAATCATTTGTAGATTCACTAAGTTTCTGTTGCTGATTTCAAACACAAACTACATCTTGCATCCTAATTCGGAATGTAAAATTAAATGCCTTTTTGATTATGTAGGTAAATATCTTTTGATGTTTAGGTATTTGTCAAATTCTGAGAGAGTACAATTTTGTATTGTGTAGCTGAAACACCCTTTTGAATGATAAGTACACTTTCAACATGTGGTCAGTTTCAGAAATGTAACCAATCCCTTTTTTTTATGTGGATACATGTAATATAGGATTTGGTTTATTTCCTCTATTCTAACTAAACACTATCTTATCCTTGATCATATTTCATGATTGCAGATATAGTGTACTGTTAACCACAGCTTAGGATATCATTGGTGATGTTTGCCTACCTTAATCCTACAATGTCCTTGCAGCATCGAGACACACAAGAGACACTGGCTGTGCTGGACCGTCTGGACCTGGACACAGACAAGCCCAGTGAGGAGGAGGTTGCCAGGAAGTTTGGTTTTGAGGATGACTATTTTTCTGGAAATTTGTCATGGTGGCAGAAGACCAAACCCAAGCTATGGTCTCTGTTTGACGAGCCATACTCCTCCCAGGCTGCCAAGGTGTGTATGTCACCTTGCCTTACACCACCACTAATCTGTGTTGTCTGCTGGATGTTTTAAACAATTTGTGTCATCTTTATGATATTCATAGTCTGGATATGGAAATGTGGTGTGCATGGTTTGTGAGTAACCATGTATTCATAGGATAGATTAAGCTGTTTTTGAGTATGATCCCTCTCCTTATCATGGTCATTCAGGGGGGAATTTATTTGGTGGTGATGATCAAGAACACTTTTTTTTCAGGAAACAAAGATTTATTATGTTGGTGGTAAAACAAACCAAGAAAAAGTGACAATGCATGTAAGTAACACTGACACATTGCCCAGCCATCTTTTTCATTGTGTTCCCACAACAAACAGCCAGGCACACAGGTCACAGGACATGAAAAGATAGGCTTGACATGCAGGTCATACAAAGCAACAGCAAAAGGTTATACTGTACCAAAGGAATTCCTTGTGCCAAGGTTGCACTTAACA
The DNA here is from genome assembly GCA_020233015.1 of Callinectes sapidus. Classification (NCBI taxonomy): domain Eukaryota; kingdom Metazoa; phylum Arthropoda; class Malacostraca; order Decapoda; family Portunidae; genus Callinectes; species Callinectes sapidus. The sequence goes on along the minus strand of CM035195.1, from coordinate 1,061,666 downwards.
ATGTTGCAACAGACACTCAAGGCTGCTGCTGCCAAGACAGCAGAAAAATTTTTTATCAACAGGGTACGAAATATTTTATAAAGATGATGGAGGAGAAACAGAAACAAAATTTACTGTGAAAGGGAAGCAAAGTGCTGAGAAGGGAAAGCATTATCAATAATGATCTTCAGTATTTTGTGATTATTAACCTCAGATTTGTACCTGTGCAGTACATAAAACTTTTTTCTTCATCGGTTATCTTTCATAGCAGCAAAGAAGTGAAGCAAGCTACATTTGGAACAGAATAACAGGATAAGTCAATCATATAATGTGTCCTTCATAAGATTGTCAATAGTAGTGGACCAAACATGAAGAAAAGCACAACATAGCTGTGACATTATAATGTTGAGCAGATTGAGTAACACAAATTTTTCACCTGGTACGACAAGAAATGAAAGATGAGTCTTTGGCTACAGTTGATTTAACCATTTGATGTTACTGATGCTGCTAAGATGAGGAATGAGTAATGTTAGTTATATCACAACAAGTACTGGCTCTTGCTACAAAATTAATAGAATCCTCAGAAGGCATACCAGAACATACTTACCACAATGTCTTCCATCTTATTCCTACCTACTACAGTTTTTGTTGTGCTTCTAATATTATGACTGCTTTTTCTACAACACCATCAGCAGCCCCGATTCTTCACAGTCTTATGCAGCATAGCACCACAACTGTGGGCCAGTCTGTGGCCACTTTTGCCTATCCTGTTTGTTTCTATATCTACAGCATTGTGGTTAGGTTCTTATTTCAAACTGTAGGTACTTACAGCCAGGAAGGCTACTCACAGAAATGTAGGAAGCTTCAAGTATGTAGAACAGTAACAGAATCAAGATGGCAAGGAGCAAGGCAAGATAGTGGTGAATGTAGTGGCCAGGAAACAGTGTGGGCCAAGACCAGTAAGGTAGACTTGCTGGTGCATGTCTTGGTGTCCCGTCTTTCCATTACAGGTAATCACCATTTCTTCAGGATATTATGTATCCCACACAACACCAACAATAATGTACTGATTGTAAAATAGATACAAGTCTGGCACAGCAGAGCATATCTCTAATATCGACACAGAGCAGTAGAAAGCAAGCAGCATTGCATCTGCTGCCATGCTAGGTTGCTCTTTTGTGTTGCAGTGTGCACCTGGGCCTGGCTGAGGTGACACTTTTTTTTTTTTTTTTTTATCTATACAAAGTGGGCATTTTCATGGGAATTTATGGGCTAAAGGAATCCACCTAATGGAAGTCTCCTATCTGAAAGCCCACCCACTAGAGGGCCGTTACCTCGAGTGGACGCCCAATTTCCACTCAGACCATAGTCAGTATTCGAACCTATGCACTCGGGGATCCCAAGGCCCCCGGAGCGCAAACGGTTCCACTGTACTGCGGCGACCCACATACACTTGTGAACAAAACACTTGTAAACAAAAGCAAAGGAATGCCTAAAATAAGGGAAAATGGCTATCTAGCATATATTGTTTGTTTGTTTGTTTTTCTTCCAGCTTAAATTGAAAATTGTTTCAGATTCCATTCTCCACTTATTCTAAAACTTTAAAAGTTGCATTCTTAATTTCCACAAGTAACTAAATATTATATAATCCATACTTTATTCATTATTACCACCTTAACTTCACAGTTAGATTTATTAAGGTTTTTTAACAGTGCAAGAAATGTTGCTGTATTGACTTAGATATATACTTAAATCATCATTGAATTTTTTTACATTTTTTTATTTTTTTTTATTTATGAATTGAAGCAATAGAATGATTCATATTCTAATCATGTACTGTGTCAATACATCAGCTCTGTTGCATTCTGCAGTATTCTTTCTGCATCTCCTTTTTGACTTGTTCCTTTCTCTCTTATTCTCTGAATTTATTTCCTTATACAAATATTACTAAAAATTTTCCATTTTATCTGTAATTCATCTATCGTTTAAATAAGGTTTATTTGACAATTACAGATCTATAAAATTTACCAGAAAAGTATCAGTTACTCCATAATTGATTGCATAAGGAGTTATGGTAATTTTTATTCACTGACTAAAGGCAACATATGCTTTGCCTTTCATCTAGTGTGTATATAAACAAGTATGGTACCAATGGTTACTGCTACTTTTCTATTGTCTAAATCTTTAAACACTAGTTTACTATAATATATGTAAATAAATACTGATAATTTATTGACACATGATAGAGGTCACCTTGACATTATAAAATCTTGGCTTCTATTATATATATATATATATATATATATATATATATATATATATATATATATATATATATATATATATACAGTGCAGTGCAAACAACTAATTTGGTCACTTGTACTTCAGGTTATTGGTGTTATCTCCGTGTTCTTCATCTGTGTGTCCATTCTTTCGTTCTGCCTCAAGACACACCCGGACATGAGAGTGCCAGTGATAGAAAACATCACTGTGCACACAGCAGAGAACACAACCGTTTGGACTCTTGACAAGAAAGCTACCAATGCTCATGAAGCATTCTTCTATATAGAATGTGTCTGTAACACTTGGTTTACTTTTGAAATACTAATAAGGTTGATTGCATCACCCAATAAGTTTATGTTTCTTAAAGCATCAGTGAACATGATTGACTTCATTGCTACCCTAAGCTTCTATGTGGACATTCTCCTCCAGAAATTTGCCTCACATTTGGAGAATGCAGATATTTTGGAATTCTTTAGTATCATTCGAATCATGAGATTATTCAAGTTGACACGCCACTCCTCAGGACTCAAAATCTTGATACAGACTTTCCGAGCATCAGCAAAAGAGTTAACCTTACTTGTGTTCTTCCTGGTGCTGGGGATTGTGATCTTTGCCTCCTTGGTATATTATGCTGAGAGGATACAAGCCAACCCTCACAACGACTTCAACAGCATCCCTCTAGGCCTGTGGTGGGCACTGGTCACCATGACCACTGTGGGCTATGGCGACATGGCTCCCAAAACTTATGTGGGCATGTTTGTGGGTGCACTCTGTGCCCTGGCTGGTGTATTGACAATTGCGCTCCCAGTGCCTGTCATCGTGTCCAACTTCGCCATGTACTACAGTCACACTCAAGCCCGTGCCAAGCTGCCCAAGAAACGGCGACGAGTCCTTCCCGTGGAGCACGTGCGCTGCCCAGTGGCACCGCCCCCCAAGCGTGGTGGAGGGCCCAATGCCATGAACCGCGGACCAGGACCAAAGATGGGTGAGTTGATACAATGCCAAGTTGACATTTTCATCAGGTCATCACATAATCTCACATTCATGCCCATCATTACAGCCATCTATCTTCTTTCTCTTACACCTTAGCTCTTTCGATCTTATATTGTTGCAGGAAAAACTTACACATCTACAACACTGTGCTTGAAATATTGTCTTTGTAAGCTTTCAATTTTTTACAAAATTTCATTGGTCTTGATAATGATCTTTAAAAACAAACTTGTAATAGCTTAATTTGACATTTGTTACATTGTATAATAACTCATGCAAAGTACAACTGCATAAAATACTACAGTACCAACATTTTCTTACCAGTGTGAAATGCATTAAGTACAGTGGAGTCAGTAATAACATCCCTTCGAACTAATATGTATAACTGAAGAGCAAGTACATACATACCTTTTGCAGAAAACATGATAACATCCTCCAACAGAAATGAAAGCTTCCATCAGTAAGTTTTACACTCTTCCATCATTAATCCCTGGGACATTACAATGCATAACTATACGTACACTTGCAAATACAACAGACAAGAGAAAGCTTGATACCACAACACCAACAATGCTTGCAACACTCTACTTACCCATGCATCCTGTTTATGTTGCTTTCCCAACAATTCAGCCTTTGTGTTCATTGCCAACTCTTCTTTTTCTGTTCCTGTCACTCTCTTCCTCCAGACCTTACATTCTGCCTTGCCTGCATTGCTTTCTACCACTTGCAGCCTCACCCTTGCTTAGTGTGCAGCATGTGATTTCATTTGAGTTACCACACTGACCATCCTGTAATGGAGACATTGTGCTTGCACCTAAGACCTTAGTTTCCCCTTGAAGTGCCTTTGAGGTGTTATGCATGTTAACCCAGACTAGATGAACATTAATTATGCTAAATTCAGCATCAAAATTATCACATTTCTAAATATTGGATGTAATTAATATTTTTTATGTCTTGAGTCTTACCTTGAGCCCTGATAACCGCTGCTGTGTGTATGCGTGTATGTGAGTATGTATGTGTGTGTGTATGTTTGAGTGTATGCCTTGGATAGCTCAGGAGGAGGATTCAGGTTGAGTTTTCCCTCTCCTTTAGTAAGCTGAGCATGTTTTGTGGAATGAGGTGTATTCATTTTTTTTCTTTCTTTTAACAAACCACAGTAACATTACTGAAAGACATTTGATGCATTTTTTCTGAAGACACAAGCATTAGATGGATATTATTGATCCATTCCCACCAATAATGCATTCCTGTGCTCTTTAAAAGATTAGGCAACCAAGCCAACTGAGAATTGCAATCTCTGTTAATAATTGCACCAATAATTTGCTTCTAAATTATGAAGTGCAAGAGAAATTATAAGTGGGAAGTTTTTTTTGTGAAATATTATAACCAAGCCACAGTTACTATCAGGCACATAAGTGTAGTAAATCTTGTTTTGGTCTCTGGTTTGTGGATATCAGGCATAGACCTCAGTGTAGTAACTAATGTGTATTCATCTATTTATTTTGTTTATTTACATATTAATTGGTTATTTTTTTTGCTGTAGTGTATAGTTTGTATTTAATAGTGTGTAGAGTGCTAGTAATCCTTGAATGATGAGCTTGCACTTCCTACTCTCAAATAGAACTGGCTGTCTAGAGGTCAGAACATTAGGTTTTAGCATCCTCAATGATCTTTGTTTATGGACCTTAAGATTATAGCAGAACTGGTGTGAAATAGTCTCCACCTCTCAAGGAATAAGTCATTATGTGTCGTGGATATACGTGCATTTTGCCCCACATGATGGATTCCCCATGAATATCTTGCTCATGATCAATTTTCAGCGATAGTCTAGTATTCAGTGTGTCTTCTCAGTCCCTCAAACTGGCATTCTAAGTGTGACACACCCCACTTGCCACCTCCATTACTCTGCACAAGAAAACATTATGTATAGTTATATACATATATATGACATATTTGTACCAAGTTGCGACAGTTTTCCATCAACAGCAATACATAATTTTCATCGCAAATAATTACCCCTTTAAATGAAAATTTTTAAAGATGTCTTTAAACTCAAATAGGATGATGCTAACAATAATAATGTACATAATAGCAATATGATGTATCCTCTAATGCTAAAGAAAAACAATTAGATGTACATGTACCTTTGTTGACTCAAATGAAGCCTATCAAGTTCACTGGACATCTGCACATGTGCTGTGCTGTGCTGTGCTGTGCTGTACTTTACATAATATTGATTAGGAAGTCACTTGTTCCTTCCCATTCTCCCCATTGTGTCTCACATGCTTAGAATGAAATTATATTGATTTCATACCAGTCCGAGTAGTTCTTATAGTGGATCATTTAGAGTTCAGGAACCCATTATTAGTAAAAACATTTTTTATATTTGCATTTACCTGGTTAGTGTGTGTGTGTGTGTGTGTGTGTGTGTATGTGTGTATGTGTGTGTGTGTGTGTGTGTGTGTGTGTGTGTGTGTGTGTGTGTGTGTGTGTGCGTGCACACACGCACAAATGTATGTGTGCATACATGTGTTGTAAGAAAATACATACTGTATTCATTTTAATTACAAATCACCCCAGTAGCAGTATTTTTGCAAAAATCTCACCAATCATTAATTAGACATTAATGTGCACAGTAGTTAAGTATACTAGTTGATGCTCAGCAGAAAATAAAAATTCATTTATTTATTGTACATCATATATGCTGACCTTATTTGTTTAATTTATCATTATTTATTATACTATAGTTTCTGATGTATTTTATTACTTGGGCCTGTGTTCTTTAATCAGGATTTGCATCCAAGTATCTTTCCTTGTGCAGCAAGGCATAAAAATCAGACACAATCAGAATATGTCAGGTGGAGCATATGAACATTAGTGATCTAAAAGTCCTATATATTATGCCTGTACTGCTCCAACTTTCTGTGATGCAAAAATATGATAATAATAAATAGAAAAATTTAAAAGAAAATAGTTCATAGAAAACTCAGTTGGCATGTAGTTGACAGCCAGCAAGCACAGGTGCAGATAAGTTAGGTATTGATAATCTGTTAGATATTTTTTGTGTGTAACACCAATCTAAAACTGTGCTAATGGGATGGTTCCATATAATGCTGTAATGTTACTTTCCAATAAGTTAAAAGTAATTCTTCTTTGATGAGGTTCTTAGTTAGACAACATAGTTCTACCATTGTGTTGTGGATACAAAATTTTTAAGAAATTAGCTTAGGTTTCTAAAAGTGAATGAATGAAATGGCTGTGACCAGTCAGACTGCCTTATGTCCAGAGGTTAGTGTGGGAGGAAATGGGAAGTCTGTCAGATAGGACAGCAGTCAGTGCTCTGAATGTCACTTGTCAGACCATGCGAGTTGTGTGTTTGCTGAGAGTAACAGTAGCCAGTAGTGAGCTTGTTTCTCCCCCCCTCAAAAAGTAGTACCTATGTACATAAATACACTTCATGTAAAAGTATTAAAAACCACCACCTAAACTAATCCAGATAATAATAAAAAAAAAAAGTTGTATCTGTGCACTACTAACAAAAAGTTTCTCTTTGAGTAAGGAGGATCCATGCCACCTGTAATGGAGAAGAAATAAGGTATTTGCTCTGTTCATCAATCATTCATGTCATTTAAAGGCAGTAAAGAGCTATTAATCTTGTCTCTCCTTACCTTGCGTGGCTTTCCTGAGCAGTAGATGAGAGCAGAATGTGGAATAAAGCTTCTCATAAATGCTTGAAGGTGTGTTTTGTATGGGGACTGTGTGAGTGTGGCTTTGTGTGAAAGTTGTTTGTCTTAAAAGTTTAAAGGAAGGAAAGCTATATATTTGGCTTAGAAAAATTACAAAGAGCTATATGTAGTATGCATATAAATAAATCTAGAGAAACTAAGATAAGAATAGGTAGTAGAGGAGTTAAACAAGGCAAAGAGTAATAAACTAAAATTGCTAGTAAAAAAATGTAGGATAAGAACCCAAAACAGGAGTGAGAAATAATTTAGTTAATCAAGATTAGGGAAAGGAAGGTAATAGAATACAGAGGGATTCAAAACAGTTTTGCAAATGAACTAGGAAATGCTGAAGAAAGTATCAGAATGAATGAGGGAGAGTATATCAAATTTTGTAAAAACAAAAGATTCAAAATCTTTTTGTTATTGTTCAAACAAAGGAAATATAAGTAGTAACAAAAGAAAATTTTTCAAGAAAGGTGGATGGTTCTGTAGGCAAGGACTGGTTGGTAATGTGATCAAGTCAGAGGGTGAGAAGCAGCTGTCTGTCTGATTGGCTCTCTGGTTGGGTGAGGAATGGATGATCAGTAGGAGCAACAATTGCCTGAATGGTTGAGGAGGCCATTATTTCTCATTTCTGTGACAGAAAGATACTGTGCAATAAGAAAAGTAACAAGTTGTAACTGTTACATCCTCAATATCTGGAACTGAAATAACCCAGTGTGAAAGATAATGAGCTTCCCTCAATAAGGCTTTCTTTTTTAAATCATGTAGTTTTAATGTGATGTAGTCTTTTCTGGCTATTAGGAGTTTGATTGCTAAGAAGGTGCTGTTCTGTAGGGTACTTGTAGTCAGCAGGTAGAAGTTGAGAAGGTCACATCTGTAGCTGAGAAAAAGGTTTGTGTTGACAAAGGTGATGTCTGTGAGACGCACCTCTATAGTAACCGCTCAAGTGAGGTTCTAGCTGGTATTAACACTAGGGCAGGTGAGGCTCAGTGATCTTACGATTTTCATTTGTTTGGTAGGCAACGGTGATGAGGCCATCCCCATGTTGGGTCTTAGGAACCACCTCCTGCAAATGAGCGGGGGGAACTGCCCACCTCCTCCACCCACCCCCACAGTGGGCAGCCCCACAAGCTCCCTCTCCAATACTTACGTGCTGGACCCCACTTCTCGCTCCAACACATACTCCCACAACACCCTCACGGTGCCCGCCTCCACAATGCCCAACAATTACAGTTGGAATATAACCCCCAAAAGTGGCCCACAAGCTCCCTCTGTCAACGGGTCTCAAGGTCTCAGTCGGCGGGAGAGTCAGCGGGGGTCTATGTCATCCCCATTGCGTGGGAGCCAGCAGGCCTCTCGCGCCTCCCAGTCCTCCCACTGCCCCACCAGTGCTGGCGAGAGCTTCCCATCCAGCAGGAGTTATGCATATGCGGAAGATGTGCACGCCAACCCTAAGGGGCAGGAATATTCCTGATCTCGAACCCAGTTTTCAGAAGTTCTATCACCCTCCAAAACCTCCCGGTCCCTGCAGCTGGTGGTCGCCTCGTGTGGTATTAACCAGTCTCAGAGCAACCCTCTCCTCTCCCTGTCTCTGGTGCCTCAGTAACCTGGGGCCACTCTCTTAGACTTTATGAGTCTGCCCTTTGTCTGTCTTGTTACTTTCTTTGTCATGAAATTTACCATATCACTTGTTGACCATGTTATTTTTTTTTTCTTTTTTTCAAATGTTTGATTTTTTTATGACTGTCTGTTTGTCTACTCTTTTATATGTATACAATAGCTTTTTACTGCCTCAAGACCATACTGCCTAAATCTGATATTTCATATATATATATATATATATATATATATATATATATATATATATATATATATATATATATATATATATATATATATATTCATTTGATGTTTTCTCTCTTGCTTCTTCCTTCATAATTGCAGAAAATTGTGCATTATTTGAATGGGCATGTGCCCTCTTCTCTTCCATAATAATATACGCTTATCTTAATACAGTATAGAATGTCTAAAGTGGACTTTTGCTCTTCAGTGCTTCATGGCTCGCTAAGGAGTATAGTTTTATCAACGTGTCTGTGTGGCTCCCCACTTACGGTCCTTGCGACCAGTCTCCAGTACACATAGTATAGTGCCTGCTGAAATGTGAGATATCAGCGACAATGTCTCCTGCTGGCTGGATAGCTGTAGCCAAAAAACAAAGTGTCCGTGTTTAATGTTTGAGTAATGTATATTTTGTGTTTGCATGATTTTTTTTTTTTCTTTTTTTTTTAACAGTCCCTGGGGCTGTGAAACAATTGACTTTCTAGAAGACTGTGTGTGTGTGTGTGTGTGTGTGTGTTTGTGTGTGTGTGTGTGTGTGTGTGTGTGTGTGTGTGTGTGTGTAAGAATGAGAGTGACTAAGACATCAGCCAGTTCTCAGAGAGTGTCCTCCCCTGTTTCCTCTCCATCCTCTCCCCTCCCCCTCCTATTCCACATCCCGCCAGTCTAGATCACCAGTTCATCTATTGGTTTACATCCACCATCCTCATTCTCTTGTGCTACCAATGATATCTACCTTTACTATTAATATGCTTCACTAGCTACAGAGCTTTGAAATGTCACCATTTTTAAACTTTCATCAGGACAGCAAAGTGATTGTGACTTATTATTTTTTACATAGTTATGTCCTCATTGACTTCTGTTGAATCAAATAAGTCCTTGATACTGATAGCAACAACCTCAGTCTTTGCTGAAACCCTTGCAATCTTTAAAGCTAACTGTACAACCACTGGCATGCTTCCTGCTCTCATGATTAATGAATGTACATTCAGAACCAGCCAGAGATTTCTCTTAGTATGTCATACTTTTTTTCAATCTCAAAGTCAAGAAATTCATAAGTAAAGCCACCTTAACATTAAATGTCAATCAGAGCATGAGGCATGGCAAATCCTCTTGAGCCTCTCTCTCACAAATCTTATCCACTCGCTTCTCTCACAAAGGAAATATTTAAAAGATCACTTGTCATATAGGACTGTTTCCTGCACTTGTCTTCTTGGGTGTCTTTGACAACTCACCAACATCTCTCAGCTGCCTCATGCTGTGGCCTCACCAAGCTGAGGGTCAAGAGAGAGATCTCGGTATTCTTTTCCCTGGAAATGTTTTTTGTCGTTTTTTTTCCCCCTGTCCTTTTGCTCTGTGTGTTTGTGTGTGTTCCAGTGGATCTGTCTCTCTTGCCTCCCTGTTGGTGGACTACAGGTGAGGCAGCTGTTTTCTCCCATTTTTACTGACATTCACTAATATTACTTTTTTCAGGCAACGATGCCCCTAATTCCACGACTAATGGTACATCTAAAGGTAGTGACAGGCCCTCAAACAAAATAACTGGGTTCTAGAGGTGCCACGTCCACCACCCACCATGACCAAACACTGGCATGCGTCGGGGCTTCACAAGGGAAAGTAAATGGTTGTTTTGTAGCATACGGTGTTGTAATGTTGACTCCACAAGACTTTCCATATCACTCCCCTCTCAGACTTTAGAGTTGATTCATGTAAGATTCCCTTGTGGAGAACCTTCCACGGCTCGTGTGCGACACCGACCGCGTCCCCGGCGGTGGCCCGCTAGAGAGCGTGGAAGACCTTCCTTAGTGAACAACTCTCCACCTGTGAACCTGCCACCCTGCCAAGAATTCTATTTAAAAACAAACTACTACCACAGGTCCTGTATATGTGCTGTCCTTTTTTTTTATTTTTTTATTTTTTTCAAAATAAGTACTGTGCTCTACCAGATACTGTACATAATAACTAAGAAGTATCACTTTGCCCTCCCTGTGGAGGCACTGTTCTTAGACATATTGTATTTCCCTCTCCCCGTAAACATAGTAATTGTAGGCTCAAATTTGCTCTACTCCAGGATGCACTACAGCCTTATTACTCCTCACTAGTTATTCACCCGCTCGTCAACTTATTATGAGTTATCTCGGAAAGCTTCTCGAGACGAGAGTTTCTGCTCTCTTTGACACCACTCAGCCAGACGGTGCTGTTTCCTCCCCTTGTCTTAGGCTCTGTAGTCATCGTGAGAGTACAGCACATGTTGTCAGGATTATGTTCTTCTTGTGGGTCAGTTTCCTCCTCATCACTTTTTCCCCCCACACTCAACTTGGCTCCCGTGTTAGTGCTATATTCATATGAATCTTGCGCCGTCATGTTTCCCCTCTGCTCAACTGTTTCTGAAAGAAAAAAATCTGTTGAGTATTTTGTTGGTCCCTTGTGAAATGTTGATTCATATGAGTAACATGCTGGTTGAAGTGTTGTATTCTTCCCCTGAACACTGCTCTCCCTGTGAAGGCATTCCCTTGCATGAGAGCTGTCAAGACGTCTGTATGTAGAACACTGTGTCTTCCCGTGAGAATGCTACTTCGTCAGACAAAATACTGTTCCTAGTGTTGGTTAGTACTGTCCTCTGTGTGGCAAGAGCTGTACTAAGTAGGAGTACTGCACTTTTTATGAACTGACCCTGGGCCTGGTGTACTGGTGACTGCCGACAGTGTACAGGCGGCCATGTGCGTGTTGACCTCGAGGCGCATGCGGTGCTTCCCACGATGCGACGGCAGACTCGCATTCTTCTGACTCATTATTTTCCAGTTTTGTAGTTGTGTCGGAGCAGATATGCATAGCGGTAGTGAAAATGGTGCTCTGTTAGTATTTGGAGAGAGAGAGAGAGAGAGAGAGAGAGAGAGAGAGAGAGAGAGAGAGAGAGAGAGAGATTTAATTCAGTTAAATTTGATCATTTTTAAACAGATAGTGTTAAGATGCCCATCACTATTTACGCGTAGGTAGGATGGGCGGCGGGTGTCTGAAGGCGTTGACGCAGCTGTGCGTGTGCAGGCGCTCGAGTATACATAATAAATAGTATCATGGTAGTGGAATAGTAGGTACGAGTAAGAGTCCTTATCCCTGACGCAGCTCACCTTATCGCCCGTCCCGTAGTGCAGAACACCATTGTGTATTTCAGGATATTTCTTTTCCCAGTCATCATTGCAGGTTAAGAATTAGGCTTCTCTCGTATAATTAAAGGTAGATATTTTGCGAAACTAGAGTGAAGAATTTAACCTCAGTTTTCTCTCCTCTACAAGTATAATGCATGGACAACGTAGTTTCTAGGAATGATTTTCCGGTTTCTTTCACACATGTTCATTGAGCGAGTGAAGCAAGGCGTGAATGATGCAGCGAACCAGTTAACCTTTGTAAGACACCTTGATATCTCTGCTTAGTTATAACATGGTAAGAGGTTAATGAAGGGCTACATTTTTGTCAAGCTTTGGTTCGTTCACGCTAGCGATCTTATCTGTTATCGATGTGCACAAATCGTCGACGAGGCAGATTCTGGCGATGACAAGACTATCGCTATCGCCGGTGGCCAAGACGAGACCAAAACTTGCTCCGGCCACTAAACGCAGGTTCCTCCTTTATTGTTACAAATAAATAGTCTAGACAGGAGAGCTACATCGTCAGGTTAACCCTCAGATGGTGGCGGAGTGTGATGTGTGTGCCGTATCGGTGTCAGGAGGAGGGAGCGTTGGGCCAGGCTGTATAACTGCACAAATTAGAATATCCTTCTGCGTGCTGGTATCACATTGCGTGGTACAGCATCAATACTTTCGTTCCTGGGATCTGCGTGTTGAGGCGCGCCTATTCGTTTCTGGTAAACACGTTATGGTTCAAAGGCCACTGTTGCACAGTTCTAGTACACTGGCTGAGGGGTGAGGGCAGTACTGCTTCTAGTGTAGTGTTGGCATGTGGGTGCAGTACACTCACACCTACACTCTATATTCTCTTGGTGGAAGTTAGTGTGTTGTGGTGCTGGTGTAGCTGTAGTAGTGGGTGGGCATGGCAGCGGCGCGGCGGCTGTGTGTGTAGCGCTAACACCTTTCTGTCTCCCTCTCTTCCAGTCGGCATGGGCATGGGTCTATCTGTTACCTTGAATCCCAATGGCGTAGGCTTAGAGACGGCCCTCAAGGCCCCATTATTGTCTCAGTCGGGAGTGGGCGGGGGCCCCACTGCCCCCCTCCAGCCACTCTTCCCTATTGCTACCATGGCGCAGGTGGCTCTGGCGCAGCCCACCTCTGCCCCCTCCCAGCTTCCCCTCCAGCAGCCTCCGCCCACCTCCCGTACCCACCGCTCCCCATCTCCACCCCCTTCCCCAACTCGCCCTCTCCTGGGGTCTTCTTCAGGCTCCATTGTGGGCCTCCGTGGACCAGATAGTGGACAAAATGAAGGCACTGGCACTGGGGACAGCAGCTCTCAGGGGCGGGACTCCCCCGAGCTTATCCCCAGCACCGTGTAGCCCCGGCGGAAGGAGCAACAGAGAAAGCACTCCCAAGGTGACCCAGTAATCTCCGACGTATGAGTCAAGACGGGATTTATAGCTCGTGTGACCAGACAAGAACACTAAGAGCCAGTTTACTGACGCGTGACGGTGCGTGTGACGGGCCGAGGAGCCAGACACTACCACGGCGTCCCTTGTCAGCCGGACGCCCCGTGACAGACCTTGTACTGTGATCCTTGAGTGTTACTTGTATAACTATTATATATTATTTTCATTATTTTGGTGTTCAGAAGACAATGATACTTCGAATGCAAGACTCTTACAGCACTGTTTGCCTGCATGTTTGTTGACACGATTTTAGCACATTTGTTTCCTCTCTCATAAAGGACCAAACCAGAAGTCGAGTATTTTAACGCTTTCATGTTTTCATTGTTTCCTCCTGTACCACTTGGCCGGTCCCGTGCGGGGCTGTGGAGGCGCGGGCAGCTAAGCACAAGCTCTGGCAGTTGTTGGCCATTGTTCTACTTTTGTTACCTACTTGTAATTTCATCTTTTTAACCTGTCCTATACTCTGACGTTTTCACTTGCAGTCTCTTAATATATATATAGAGGACCTAACACTACCAGCAACAGCCACTAATGGATTTATAAGTAAGTGAAGTATTTTAATGAACAACATGTGCATTATAAAAGTCCATAATCATATTTAGAGGCCTAAGACTGTTAAACATGTGGTACTTTGAGTAGTTCAGACGGCATTGTATTTGTGGTGGGGCAGAAGCGCCGCGCCGCCCTTACTCCTTTGGTGTTGCCTCTAGACACGGCAATGCATCCAACAACCGTGCGTGTCATTATTATTATTATTATTATTATTATTATTATTATTATTATTATTATTATTATTATTATTATTATTATTATTATTGATATTATCATTATTGTTGTTGTTGTTGTTGATGTTATTGTTGTTATTATTGTTACTGTTTTTTGGTTATTATTTTTATTTAGTATTATTAATATATTATTATTAGTATATTGTTATTATTATTATTATTATCATTATTATTATTATTATTATTATTATTATTATTATTATTATTATTATTATTATTATTATTATTATTATTATTTGTATAGATAGATTTTTATCCTAAAATAGATAAGTAGATGAGTAAGTGATCAGAAGAATGTTTTACAATTATTTGTCTGTGAAATTGAAGTTGAGGTGTGACAGAGTGCACCAGCACAGGTGTGAGGGTGGCGTGGCGCTGCACAGACAGGCCACAGGTGTCCACTGGCACCACTAAAGTGGCCGTGGTGGCGCGAGGTGGCGTCCGGGTATCCCTCACCCTTCAACTGTTATTGCGTCTGGCATAATGAGTGCAATTATCAAATAATACTAATCCAGTTAATTCGACCAATACATGAAAATTAAGAGGTTTATTATGCAATACACACACACACACACACACACACACACACACACACACACACACACACACACACACACACACACACACATTTTTTTCTTTTTTTTCGAGAAGTGGAACTTTTTACGTGCTCGCTATTACTGTACAGGAGGCCCAGGCGTAGCCCCTCGCCCGGCCAGCTCCTGCTGCCTGCCGCCGCCACCTCCAGGAAGTCCTACTTTGGGCAGGAAGTGGCTGCGGCGGGGTCGGCAGGAGCGGCGCCGCCAGGAGTGTTAAAGGTTGACGCTGAGTTCTTATGCTTGTAGAAGAATGCAACTGTTATAACGCATCATGTAACTACTTGCTTGTTGTAATTATCATCACTGTAGCAAAATTATATTTTCACTCAATTAACATTTTCCTGTTAGTCTCTGCTAGACACTAGGTTTCAGTTACTGAACATAGTTTAGATAATATTGCCTAGCCTGGTCATCATATGACTGCATAGTACATACTGTAAGTCACGTGTACAGAGGGGCGTGACAAGTGGCGGTACTCTCAGGCTTCTGTGGCGGCCTTTATACCGTCACTTCAGCCCATCATTGCATTGTTAATATCTAGATCTTTATAACGTAGAGGTTTGATTTTTCTCTAGATATCACCCTGGCAGCAGCACTGGGCGAGCGCACAGGGGGCGGCAAAATCCAGGTATTGTACGGGCAGCCTCCACCACCTGCTAACTGTAGACTGCACTCCAAGATGGTGTAGCGCCGCCCTCACTCAGGCTTCACGCGGACACTGTAGTACATTATTGGCTGGTGTCACCTTGTCCCAAAGGGAAGGGAGTCTTCGATTGGTGTATAATATGTGTGTGTGCGTGTGTGTGTGTGTATATATATATATATATATATATATATATAT
>CM035195.1:996770-1022519 GCA_020233015.1 Callinectes sapidus | reverse complement strand
CTCTCTCTCTCTCTCTCTCTCTCTCTCTCTCTCTCTCTCTCTCTCTCTCTCTCTCATGTCATTTATCGTAGCCAAGTGAAATAAAAGAAGTCAAATTCATGTAACATTACACAAATATCAATGAGGAGGAGGAGGAGGAGGAGGAGGAGGAGGAGGAGAGGGTAGGAGAAGGAAACAGGATGACGGGGACAGGAAGAGGAAGAGGAAGAGGATAAGAACAGATGACATTCTCTTCCACTTTACTACAAAAAAGTATAGAATTTTTGTACAGGATTCTATCTATTCGAATCCTGTATCAGTGTTTATCTTATGACTGGATCAAGTGCTTCCCTCAGATCCTATTATTCCTAGTTATTAATAGTTTTCACGGCTCATTTCTTAAGTTTCTTTTATATATTTTTTTTCTTACTCTATACTAACTTATGCATTAATGTCAGGTTGTATGTATATGTGTTTATGTAGGAATGTTATCTCGTGTGTGTGTGTGTGTGTGTGTGTGTGTGTGTGTGTGTGTGTGTGTGTGTGTTTGTGTGTGTGTGTGTGTGTGTGTGTGTGTGTGTGTGTGTGTGTGTGTGTGTGTGTGTGTGTGTGTGTGTGTGTGTGTGTGTGTGTGTGTGTGTGTGTGTGTGTGTGTGTTTCATCCATTTATCAACATCTATCTAGTATAATAAAATACCACATTATATATCTATATTTCCTATGCATTTTATCTCGAATTACTTATATCTACCTATTCATTATGAACTACCCATCTATTTACACCTCCGCTCGTTCCCAGCTAACTGTATTGAGGTTTCATCTTGTTCACCAAAATTTCCCCATCAGTGAGTAACGGTATACGTGTATTATCTATGCCAAGTAATTTGCCTGTACTAATGTGTGACAAATCCCCAAAACACATCATCCATCTACTCTCTCTCTCTCTCTCTCTCTCTCTCTCTCTCTCTCTCTCTCTCTCTCTCTCTCTCTCTCTCTCTCTCTCTCTCTCTCTCCTCAGATCATTATAATTTTTGTCATTACTGTCTAACTCGCTCTCTCTCTCTCTCTCTCTCTCTCTCTCTCTCTCTCTCTCTCTCTCTCTCTCTCTCTCTCTCTCTCTCTCTCTCTCTCTCTCTCTGTGATCGTCACGCCTTTTTGCTTCATCTGTGTAATTAATTCACATTAACACCGATTCATTCATAGGAAAGGATGTCAGGGTGTGTAGGGGGCGATGATAGGAGCAGTGGTGTATGTATGGAAGGGAGGAATGAGAGCACGAGAGAAAGGAGCAAGGGAAGGAGGGAGACAGTATTCAGATTAAAGATGATGCGATGAGAAGGAGTAATGGCGGTAATGTTGATGAGGAAAAGGATGAGAATGGTAATGGCAATATACGATCTGAAACAATGCTATGACCAAAGAAAGATAAAAAAAAATTCACTAAATCATGATAATAATGGCACAAATATGTACACCACGAACTGTTTTCCGAGTTATTTTCGTCAGCAATTTTCAAGCACCACTCATCTGCTTTTCAGACCAACAAATGAACACAAAGAGCAGAAAAACAAACACTTTATAATACGTTGTTACAATTCACACCTAAAGCATTGTCTGTCTGCCTTCCAACACGGGACGAGACCGCGAGGAAGTGACCAATTTCAAGAGACGAGACACTTCAGTACAGTCAAACACACATTCATGATCTGCTTTTCAATCCACAATATAAACTCCTTCCACCTCAAACCCACCACTTTACAATGCACTGAAACAATGCAAACGAGCGCTAATGCATTGGTTTTAACACACGGCGAGGAAAGAGCCAGTGAGAGAACCAGCGAATTTCAAGAGGCGACACACTGACTGCCGACACGTGTATGCACAGTCAATAACACACACACACACGTACACACACCCTTCCCGCGCTCTCCGGTACGCGCTACTGACAGAGGACGCGCGTGGCATGTTTTATATACTGAGGAATGGAAAGACAACGTAATGGTATTGAAAGTGAAAGAGGGAGAGGAGGGATGCTGGAGATGGTGTGCTGAGATTGTAGATTACAGCAAGAAATGTTATATGAGTGGGCCTGGCACGATATAGAAATATTCTCTCTCTCTCTCTCTCTCTCTCTCTCTCTCTCTCTCTCTCTCTCTCTCTCTCTCTCTCTCTCTCCATTGTTCCCTTTTCTTCTGCCTCTATTTTGGCAACCTACACACCCATCATAGTTTTGTTACATCACCACCATCACCATCACCACCGTCCAGTTCATTTCAAAACACCATCACCATCACCATCACTATCACCACCACCATCACCACCACCACTACTCCCAGTTTGCAATTTCGCCACCTTATCTGTTCACAAGCACGCGCGGGGAAATGTTTGAATAAAACTGCTTAGGGGAAAAAAAATAAAAATACAGAGGTCAGTCCAAGCACGCGATATTTGAATACGAAGGATGTGAGGCTGCATATTTATGAAGGTGTAGAGGTATCATTCATTATTTATTGTTTCCTTATTAATTTGGAGTGGATATTTCTTCATATTCGTTGTTTTGTGCGGAATTATTTCATAGTTCTGAGAAAATATGGTTTTAAAGTGATCAGGTATTATTTATAGTTATTAGTGTTTTTCTATCATGTACCTATCATTTATCAATTATAGTTATTGATCAGTCATTGTAACATTATTAGTGTATAGTTCTAGTTATTTGAAGCTACTGATGTTTCTTAGAGTTATCATTATAAATATCATTGCGCAGTTACACACACACAGACTACCTCTCCATATCAGCTGTTGTTTCTAGTTATTATTGTTACATTTTCTCACTGCACTCCTATAACTAATTCCTTTCTTAAATAGGATGAAACCCAGATAAGTAGGATTCAATCATCATAACGTCATCACCACTAAAATTAGTATCTATGAAGCAGTGAATGTCAGATTACAGTAATAACATGGGAACAAGCACCAGGAAATCTGTCACGTGACTATTTGCAAACTATCCACTGCCACTATTACGTGTGGGAGAACGGGATAGATTAAGAGGAAGAGCGGCAAGGGGTGGGGGAGATGGAAGCTGTCAAAATTACCAAGGTTGACTGACGTTTTTCTCCCCATCTCTCTCTCTCTCTCTCTCTCTCTCTCTCTCTCTCTCTCTGATCATCGTCCTCATCACCACCATCAGCTCCCGCTCACACTCACCTCTCTGTTCCCTTGACCGCCGCTAGTCAACGCACCAACCACGAGTCTCAGCATTTCCTGCGATCACTGGCAAGGCTCACTCCAGAACAGCACTGAGCCACTGACACGGACACGCACAACCCTCGCTATAGAGACCACAAAGTCCTTTCCAACGAGTGTGTGTTCTTCCCCTATATCAGTGTCTCGAGAACTACGCTGCCTCAATGTAAACCAAAACTGATGATCTAATGTTTCCGAGACGAGCTTGCTGGTGACTCGAGCTATGTATTCAAGGGATGGTGTTTAGCAAAGAACTGGCGATTGTTTTAGTATGAAGAGGAGGAGGAGGAGGAAGAGTGGAGAGGAGGGTATGGTATAGCTAATTGTATTTCTTTTGTCACCCCTTATCGTTTATTTCATTCATTATGATTCCTTTATTTTCTCCTTATTCTTTTATCCTTCTCAATCTAATATACATGCTTTTATATTGCTAGTTATTTCTAACTTTTGATGTTTATAAACACTTTAAACACTTATGCTTTGTTTCTCCTCTTATTGGAACACAAACATTTTATAGAATTCCAAGGATAAATCTCTCTCTCTCTCTCTCTCTCTCTCTCTCTCTCTCTCTCTCTCTCTCTCTCTCTCATACACATTTTGCCAGGACCAGAGGAGGCGGCGGGCCGGAAGCTGCCACCACGGGACTAATGGCAGACTTCCGCGCCGTGAGAAAACTGAGAATACTGGCGAGCGTCTTCATGTACTAAGGCGGAGTGGAGTGTATTCACTGTACCAGCATGACAGATAAGACATGATACAAGGTAGGACGAACAAAGAAAGTTTATAAATGCGAGGACGAGAAGAGGAAAGGGACGTAGATTTAAGATGAAGAGAAGGAAGAGGAAGATGTGAATAAGTTGTGGAAACAAGGAAAGGGAGAAGATGAAAATGTAAGATGAGGAGGGGGAATAGCAAGATATGAATAAGATAAGTGGTAACAAAGGAAGGGAGAACCTTCTGTAATATCAAGAGAAGGATGAGGAGGAGGAAACTGAAAATGCGAAGATTATACTGCAAGGACATGAGGAGGAAGGGGGGAGGGGGGAAGAACAACAACAACAACAACAAGGAATGATGAAGCCACCCATTATCTATTTTTTTTTTATCTATTCTTTTCAATGAATTTGCTTTTCCTTCCTCAGCAGCAAGTCACAGCTAATTATTCCGAGGTGAACTGGGGTTACATTGCAAAGAATCACACCCAAAGACTTCTGATCCTTAGAATCGAATCCGGGCCCTTTGTGAACCAGGAAGAGGAGGAGGAGGAGGAGGAGGAGGAGGAGGAGGAGGAGGAGGAAGAAGAAGAAGAAGAAGACGAAAAAAAAAAAGAAGGAGGAGGAGGAGGAATACTGGAGGTGGAAATTCATCGCATCCGGTGACTCTATTCCTCCTCCTCCTCCTCCTCCCCCATGATAACAAAAGGAGGAAGGACAACGCCACTATCCTATCCTTTAGTCCTCCTATTCCTCTTTCATTGTCTTCTCCATCTCCTCTTTCTTCTTAAAAATCCCTCCCCCCCCTCTCTCTCTCCCTCTCTCTGGTGGCCGTTGAACCCTCAGTCAGTAAGTGAACTTTGAACTCTCATATCGTCCACCGCAGGAAATAAGAGGAAGTTGAACCGAAAATTAAGAGTGATTTGGGTGGCGGTGTGAACTCACTTCAGCATTACGTAGCTCAAGTGCATGTCCTTTCAGAGTATAATAGGTCTTTTCAAGGTAGCTTCATTTTCAATAGGGGATCAATTTTTAAGTGAAACAGAGTAGTGTGTATGAAAAGAAGGCAGAATAAAACAAGGAGTACACAGGCAGGCAGTTCCACATTTCCCTAATACACACAATAAAGGAAAGGAAGACAAAACCAAGAAGCAAAAGGTGTACTCACCGGATGGTCAATGCTAAGATACTTTGCAAGGAGTGCCGCGATCTGTTTGGCTCTGGGTGTGTGAAGGATGATCCTGGTGCCGGCACTGGACCCACTGCCCACCACCAGCTTCAGGGACCCTGAACGCCCACACTCGGCCTCCTCCACACGGCTGAGGAGTGAGAGAAAAGATGGATGTCTTTAAGTGGTATAGATGTAACAAAGGTAACAAAAGCAAGAGAGAGAATAAGAGAAAATAAGTAAATATAAAGGGAGGAAGCACAATAGAAGTAAAAAGGATAAGCAAAATTCTCAGGTAGTCAGAAGAGGGCCAGAAGACTTAGAAGGGATGTGTGATGGATGTCTTCAAGTGGTATAGATGTAACAAGGGTAACAAAAGCAAGATCTGAACAGGTATGAGAGGGAAGGGAAAGTATACAACATGGTAGTATAGGGGAAGTAACAATAGTGATGTAATATTTATTTTGAAGAGGTATGGATGTAACAAGATTAACTTCAGCAATACTCTCATGCTCAGTAATCAGAAAACAAGTATCTATGTGAGGGAAGGAAAGGATATAACAGTACAAAGGAAGTAATAAAGGTGACATAAGCAAAATTTTTCACTTAGTGGTCAGGATAGATAAAGATTAAAGGATCCCTTGAAAAAAAAAACAAAAAAAGGCATTATGAGAATGTTCAAGCAGGCAGGGATTGAGTTCACTTACTTGTATGAGCTGAGAATGGTGAGGTGGTGTCCTTGTTCCTTCCTGAGCAGCTTCACTCCAGAATGAGACACTGCCAGCATCTCCACCTCCCCAGTCTTGCGTGACCCCTGAGCCAGACACACAGGCAGCGGTTACCATCACACACAGACACTCTTAACAATTTGACTTTTATCTAAACTGTGGCCTACACTTCACTCCCTATAGCAACCAATAAATATCAGCAATCAAAATTATTTCTGTCACATTTTTGCACTGACTAACGCACAACAACCCATCCAGAGAATCCTAAACAAAGCCCCTCATACAGAAATGACCCTACAGTAAATACAGTGAATTGTAATCCAGCCTCTTACATACATAAGCTAGTGAGAGGCACACAGGGCTAAGCTATAAGGCATTGATACTTACAGTGACAGGGAAGATTGCAGCAAAGTACAGTGGCCAGGTCTTAGCCAGTTCAATGATCTCCCTCTTGACTGAACTCTTGTGATGTGGAGAGAAGGTATTGTTGGGAGTGATGCCTCTGTTGTCCAGCATCTGAGTTGAGATGTTAAAGGAAATCAGTAACAGTAATAAAACATCTATCCAAGTGCTTAGAATACAGTTAACTTTCATATACACTATGGTCTTTTAACAGGACAGTTCTCAAAGGTGATAAAGGTGATTACATATTTTATTTCTAATTGATAATGTAGAATAACTGATAAACTACCACTGGAATCATGAAAAACCCTTGAAAACCCTTACAACTTCTGCTAGACCCTATGATAAGTACTCAAGATAAGGGGAAGCTGATCAGTCAGATTATTTTCCTTTTGACACTGGAAAATAACTAACAAACCCCTAGAATAATTAAAAAAAACATTGAAAACCCTTATAACTTCAAATAGAGAACATGAAAACTCAAAAATAAAATGCTGCCAAGTTTGAAAACATTACATAATAATTTGATGTTTCTGTAAATATAACACTACACATCCCTCAACATGAGATCTCATTCAACTGACCTTCCTCATCTGCACTTGTTGTTCTGGCGTTATCCTTGGTGTTGTGCCAGTGTAGACGTCCAGCACCACCTGACAGAAGACCAAGTGCAGGGCCTCTCCGTGCAGCACTTCCCCAGGGGCAAACAGCTGTGGGAGAAGATGATGGATAGTGAGAAAGTGCAGGATGAGATATGAAGAAAGGAGTAATGTATGGGTAAGAGTGAATTGATGATCAAGAGACACTGTAGGATGAGAAATGAAGAGAGAATAGGTAAGAATAAAGTAATAAAGAAAGGCTTCACCATTTCCTCTGTATTCCAAGTCAAAGTGTACTCTTAAGACAATGAGTGGATGGAATAAGGTATAAATCAAGCCCCATCATCTTTCTGTATTCTAATTGAAATACTGTACTCTTAAGGCAACAAACATGTAGCTCAAATTACAAAGGCTCACTAATCATTCTCGGTTCCAAGTCAACCAGTGTACTCTTAAGAAATGAGTGGATGGGATAAGGAAATAAAACAAGCCCCACTGTTTGCTCTCTCTTGCAAGTCAAACAGTGTATTCTCAAGACAATGGACATTTAGCTTAAGATACAAAGCCTCACCTCCTTCCTGAGAACAAGGGACCAGGGGCGGCGGTTGTAGGTAAGATGAGTGGTGTGGGGGGCTGGCAAGAGGCAGGTCTTGAGTCCCTCGTAAGACCTCTTCTCCAGCTCCTCGTCAATCAGCACTGGCGCGCTGTCCACTGCCTGCAGAAACTCTGATGACTCCTCCACTGGTGTGAGAACACAAAAACAGTTAGTAAAATGAAGATGACATGAAAGTGAGTCAATTTATCTCTTGTGAAGCTCAGAGAGTAATTTACAAAACACAATATAAGACAAATTAATGGAATACACAAATTTATAGATGAAGATGATGGGTGGAAATGAAAATGCATGCTTTAGCTTCCTTTTCTTATACATATTTCTATGTTCTTATCTCTTACAAACTCATTGTGAGGCACCAAACAAGATATAAAACATTATTAATGCTACTTGCTATTAATGAGCAAAGAACACTAGTTTGTGGAAGGCATGAAGTGTTCAGCAAGCCACACAGAGACCAGGACTCACATTCAAAGTGCTCCGTCTTCTCCGTATGCATTGTGGACACAGACTGGCGACGTTCAGAGGCAGAATCCACAAAGTCATGAGCGGCGGAGGAACGGAAGGGAGGCTGGATGGGAGGAGGAGGTGATCGAGTTTGAGGAATAACTGGAGTGCTTTCCTGGGATGACAAGGAAGCAGTCGGTGATGGCGGCCGGTGACTGAGGTACATGTTAGCCGGCGCCACAGGGGGAGGGGGTGGTACTGAGCCTCCCTTCTCTGGCTTGATCTTCTTGATGGAGTTAACAGAGCCCCAGTTGTCTCCCTCAAGCTGGTGCTGCAAGAGGTTGCGTCTGTGGGCCTCCAGCTTCTTGATGCCCCTTGTCTGCTGCTTCTGCTGTTGTGCAGCGACAACTGGACCCTTCTGAGATCTGTGGGTGAAAGAATGGTGTATGAAGATTTGGTAATGAGTGATTATTCCTTATTTTGTATATTATTTTATTGTGCTTTTGTCTGAGGAGTAAAAGAATAGTTATTAGAAAGGTTCAAGATCATTCTTTTCTTGTTTTGTTATTAGTTTCTCTCTCAATTGGGGGATAAAGATTGTCCAAAACAAGTAGAAAGAAGAAAACACTAATTAGAAAACCTAGTGATGATTCTTTTCTTGTTTTCTTTCATCAGTTTTCTATCAAAAGGAAAAAGAAAGATAATCCAAGACAGGTATAAATGAGAGAGAGAGACAATTCAAATAAACCTAAAGTCACCATCACTCTCTGCTTACCTAGAAGGATGAGAGGAGGTCAATGCTTCCAGTTTTTCTCTCATTTCCCGGGAGATTTTGAGCTTCCCAATTCCTTCCTTACTCTTTGCATCATCAACAGGATTGCCCCAGGAGTCCCTTCTCTTTCTAGCACCCTTCTCTTTGCCTTCAATCTTGTCCCTAGAGGTGTTATGGCTACTGTGGCCACTGTGGGCATGGTTGTGGCTGTGGCTATGGCCGTTAGTTTGCTGTGACGGGTAGTGGGAGTGATGGCCAGAGTGATGCTGTGATGACTGGTGGTGACTGGAATGCTGGGAGTAGTGGTGTGAATGGTGGCTGGTGTGCTGTGAGTGTTGGCTAGAATGGTGGTGTTGGGAGGCCTGGTGTGACTGGTGTGAGCTGTGCTGGTGTGAGGACTCCTTGCGTGGGGAAGGCTCTGCACTGCTGCTGGTGTTGGGGCCGCCCACTTCAAACTCCTCCCACTCAATGGTGAAGCTTTCCTCCTTGCCTGAACGCTGTCCATCCTGAGTGAAAGTAAGGAAATGCAACAATCACTTTGGGCTAACTCTTTAGAACTTTAAGGGGATTGGAAAGTTAGTGGGCTTTTTATTTTCATTGTTTTTTTTTCCCTTAGCCAGCTTTCCCCTTACATAAAAAAAGCAATGTTTTTCAAAATTGGCAATATTATAAGAGTGAAAACAAATTAATGGAGCTTTTAAAACTGAGGCAGCAAGGGAATAATGAAATGGAAAAAGAAAATTAAGCTGAGAATGAAAAAATGAGAAAAAGGGAAAGGATGGATAGAATGTTTTGCAGTATTATATCTTTGAGAACAGAAGACTAGGATTAACAATACAAAATAGTCAATATATAGAACACCCATCTTGCCACATTTAAAACTAAGACAACTAAGAGGAAGTGAGAGAGAAAGGGAGTAAGGCTAAAGACAGTTTCCAGTTCGAACAGGAATAGAAAACAAAGACTAAGTTGACATATAGAACACTCACCTTGCCATCTCCCTGCTTGGACATTTTCTTTGACTGTTGACGGATTTTGAACTGCAGGAAAGAGTCATTGGGATCCTCTTCTCCTTTTGGGGGAGGCCACCGCCACTTACCAATCCTGACTGTCTTGGCACGCTGGTAAGGGTCCAGGAAGCCGCCCGCCGCCATCTCCTGAGACACAGAACACATGCAGGTGAGGGAGAGCAGTAGAAAGTGTAGATAAAAGGATACCAATTGAGCTGTGATTTAGTGAAGTGTTGTAGTCTGAAATGCCTTCACTTTTTAATCTCTGTCAAGATCTTTTTTTTAGTTTTCTCTTGGTTACATAAACCTGATTAAGATTCTCACACATTTCTTTTCTCTGCTTCATTTTCACTGTAGGATGAAAAACTATTGTGAATAATAGTAGTCTTACCTTTACTTCATAGAGTGTGGTACATCATCTATAGTCTTCTAGTGGTTACATAAATTCAACAAAAACAATTTCCCACACAGGTTTTACAGTTTTTTCATTGGCCACACACTTCCACAGTAATACCTGACATCACACACTCATCCACCTCTGCTCCTTCACACTGAGACCATCCCCTACCTTGTACCCACTCCATACTCACCTCAGGGTTAAGATGTGTGGGCATAGGGGGAGGTGGAGGAACTACACCACCCCATGGGGACTCAGTGGGGCTCAGCAGCTGTCCCTGGGGCTGTCCATCAGAAGGCTGCTGTACTATGCTAAAGTCGTGCAGCATCTGGCCAGTGGGAGATGGGAATGTGGTGTGCAGTGCAAGGATAGTGACAGCTGAGGAGGTTGTTGTGGCCTTAGCTCTAATGTGGAAAGCAGTGGTGGTGGTGGTGGTGGCAGTGGTGTTAGCGTTGTCTTAAAGCAGCAGCAATGGTGATGTTAGGACTCTAGTATTTGTGACTAAATACTAAAGCAACATTTACTAAAGAAACTATCACTTTTTAAGCACTCTAATATGAAAAATTTAGCTTCTAGTGTTCCTATTCATAATTTTCTTAGGAATTCCGAGGAATTGCATGTATTTATTGAATCTATGCTCTGCTATGGTCTGGTGTATCTGTAGTCACTGTAACATTCAACTGCCAAGCTTCAGCACACTAGCTAAATGCAAGTCTGAAGGTAGAATGACACATATTAGCTACACTTTTATGACTATTCTAACCTTACTAACGTGATCCAAAACTCTAACACTAACTTGACTTACAGACAGACTAGTATAACATGGGAGGTGACTGAAGCACCATACCTTTGCATCATCAGAAGCATTTGAGTGCTTCTTCTGTGACTGCTCAGCGACAGGAGAGGAGAGTGCGGCTGCCTGGGAGAACATGGGAGGGGAGGCCATCATTGATCCTGGCATGACCAGGGGAGGAGGCGGAGACAAAGGCGCCCCTCCCATGAACCTCTGATCACCTCCACCAGCACCTCCCTCCACTCCTCCACCTGCTGCAGCCTTCTCAGTGCTCCACAGCTCACTCTGCTCCGGTTCTTGGAAGGAAACCTGCCCGCCACAAAACATGATGAGGTAAATTTTTTTGTGTTTTTTAATGTAAGAGGGGTAATGGGCAAGGGTGAAAATATGTACTACATATGTATGAAAGGCCTGCCATTACCCCTATTACAATCCAAAGTCAGTGAACTTACCTCACTTTTCACTGTTTAATGCTTTCCCTAAATTCTCTAAAAAGGGATGTCTGATTTGCCAACAATCTTAGGAATCAACAAATGCAGTCAACAAATCAGACTTAATAGGGAAAATAAAACAGTGATTAAGCAAGGCAAGTAAAGTAACTGTACATTCTGAGGTAACACCACACCAGACCGCAGAACCAGATGTAATGCCAGGTTTCCATGACTCTTGGGGTTGTGATGTGTTTGTAGTGACTAAAGCTTTTATTGGAATTGGTCATATTTTGCAGTATATGATGAGTTCTTTGGGTTTTCATTTCTCTCATTTGTGAAGTTATTTATTCATTTATTATCTATTTTCAGTGCAGTGTTGTGTCTAATGGGTTTGGTATATTCAGTGGTAATTGGTGACATCTGGTGTGTTGTGTGGTGTGTTTTTCAGGTATTTTTTTCCACAGATTTCATTTGATGTGTGGTTGATAATTCTTTAGTATTGCATCACTTCCAATACCTTCATGTTTATTCATAAGGTTGGTTTTATTATCAGTATTTAATTGTACCTTACTCAATGGTTACAATTTAAGATGAATTTAAAGTTTCATATTTAAATGGCATTATAAGCAACATTTTCACTGTCAATATCAATACTATATAACAAAATTTTAATCAATATCTAACAACAAAGAAGGTTAATATTTACAAATAACAAAAAAGGATATACATGAAGCACCACAAGAATAGCAGCAGTGAGCAACCCCCTTCCATCCTCAGCCCCAAAAGTAGAGTCTGTACAGCACCAAATTGTCACACTGAACTGAGCTAGTCCCAGTGAAAGGCTCTCATGGGAAGGAAAGACTGAGATATGATACTTTCCTTATATAGACATCTAGACAGGTTGTGGGAGAAGGTGAAGAAAAAAACACAGCAGTATGGAGTCGAGTTTCCCTGAAGAATAAGCAAAACTGATTGGGAATAAACTCAATACCTTATTGCTGTGTTTTCTTTTCACTTCCTCCTGCAATACTTTCTTTGTTTTATTGGAAGTTTGAGAAAGAGAAGCAGATCTGAATAGAGGAGAGATAAAAGAGGAAGCCTTGCAGAGAAAACAAGAGAAGGCAAGATTTAAAAGGAAGGGAAATAGGGAAGAGATGCTATTGGAGAAGACAAAAGTTTGAATAGTGAGAAGATAGAGGAGAAACAAAGATTTTAATGTAAGAAAGATACAGAACAGAGCCTTGTGAAGAAAACAAGACTTGGAAGGGGGAAATTAGAGTATGGAACCATATGAAAAAGACAATCATTGACAACAGTAAAAGATGGAGAAGAAAGCATGAGACCTAAGACAGAGAGGGAAGAAAGTATGCAATTTCAAGTCCAAGTCAGCACCACCACCACCACCATCATAACAACCAGTGGAGTGAGGTGGTGATGCTTTGTAAACCAAGTCATGAGTCAGTCTGAGCACCACCACTTGATTTTCATCCTCCCACATGGAATCCAGTCTTATACAGCAGCAGGTGGATGTCAAGTAAACCAAAATTGAAAAATAATACTGACAATAAGCTCTCAATGCCATGGTATGCGGAGTAAGCCTGGAGAAAGAATCAGCAAGCCTTTACAATGGCTACAAATAAAAGAAATTTATGGTAAACTAGATATAAAGATCATAAGTTAATACAAAACTTGCTGGTGTTGTGGAGTCCAAGTCAATCTCATTTCTCTCCAGCCAAAGATTTTCCAGATGATCAAAACAATGTTATGATCTAATATCTACTGACACCTTATCTATGAAGCTATGATATGTGTCACCTCAAGCCTCCTGGAGATCCCCACAGATCTAAATGTTAGTCACTAAGTGTGTGCTCTCCCCCTAGCACTTCCAGGGTGAGTAAGGCAGTTTCTAGGGTGAGTGTTGAAGCTAAAAAGCTGACCTACTAAAGCTCAAGCTGCCCACCTCCAGGACAGCTGCACCACCCCAGCCTGGTACCTTGTTGCTGTTGTTGTTGGCAGTGATGGTGGTGGTGGAGGTGGAGGTGGGGCGTCTCTGAGGGAGGGAGTACGTGTCTCCCCCCACCTGGTAGTGAACCCTGTCACCTGACGCGCCCTGAGCCATCCCTGAAACCTCCCCCTGGCCGGGCATGCCAGCAGCGGCCGGCGGCATCACCCCCACTGGCATGGTGGGCGTCAGTGGCACCATAGATATGCCGGGATTCATGGGCATGCCACCACTCATGCCTACATTGGCTGCCATGGCCACATTGCCAGCCATGTGCATACCTTGGTGCATGGGCATATGTGTGGCCATGGGCATGCCAGCAAGGGGCATCATACCCAGCATGCCAAGACGGAAGGAGTCTTGGGGAGTCATGCCACGAGCAGCCTGGCCAAGGTGCTGCAGATGACATCACTCTCATTACCTCGCCAGGAAACACTCCACACGTTTCACAATGACATGTTGTAGTATAGTACATACTTGCAAATACACACATGTACATACACTAAAAGAAAATGTCTGCCTGTACTGACTACTGACTCCATGGAAGAACATAACTTACACTCTGCTGCTTAACAATGAAGATATTACTATCGCCTAATATTGTGATGATTCATTGCTGACAACAAACACTTAACACAACAAGTCCATCAGTCAGGTGTGTGTGTGTGAGTGTGACAGCCTGGAAGGGAAAGATTCAGGAAGAATGAGTGGCCACACACAACCTGCACCACACACAGGAACACCCCAAGTGGTCACTACTGCCTCACTTCATGCCAGGTGACAGCGGGAGGCATGCACTGTGCTGTGTGGTGTGGCTGAGGTGTGTGAGCCGCCCAACACGCTCCATGCCATGCCGAGTCATAGAACTAAGGAAGTCTGCTTAATCAATCACAGGTTTCATAACTCACTCTATATATCTGACTAAGGTGGCCCACACATCTTACCTCACTGACATATCACTTTTATTCATCATATACTGAGACTAATAATTTACAATATTCAGTAAACTTCATGCATAGACAATGAAAGATGACTCTTAATCAGTCATAGAGAAGCTTAAGCCATTTCATAGAGGAAAAGTGCTCTTAGAGTCCAGCAGCCCACCTACCACAATACACTATAACTTCACCTATAATAAGAAAGAACAAGGGAAACATTCACTATTTTTCTTTATATAAAATCCTCAGTCTCTCTGCCTGCTGAGTGAAGACCAGTCTGGCACTAAGCACCACAAGGAAAGGGAGACAACAGACTACTTACTGGAATAGACTGAGAGAGGAGCTGCTGCAGTGCCTGGTTCTGGGCCATGAGGTGCTGCTGGATCTGAATGTTCTGGGCCACGGCAGACTGCAGGAAGGCCCGCTGGATGTGCTGCTGCTGGAGGGCCACTTGTGTGGGGTTCACATTGCCAGGCTGGGGTGTTGGTGGCATTCCTGGCATGGCAATTCCTGTCAAACAAAGGATATAAGTTACAATTTTTAATGTTCAGCCCCAAATTAAACATTAGTGTGTCATTTGGTGTTGCCATCCCACAGTGAGATTTAAAAGGTGAGACATATTACAGTGTGTCTTTATAATGATGTGTAATGATGTAATCTAAATTAAACTACACTTCAAGCAATGGTCCAGTAAGGTCTTTCACCTTCTGCAGACTACAGACGGGCAGGGTAATGACAGAATAATCTAAGCTAAACTACACTTCAAGCAATGGTTCTCACCTCCGGCAGAGTACAGAGGCAAGGTACCGGGTGGACTGAAAGGTGGAGGAGAGCCCGGAGCACCTGACATGGACACATTTGGATAGAAGGAGGGGCCTGCTGTGGTGGTGGGGGTGCCTGTATCCACCTCTGCAGCTCCCTGGCCACCTCCCTTTAGGGCCTGGGCCAGGGATGGGATGTCCTCCAGGCCACTGAGGGACTCATTAAGGTCCACATCCTGCAGAGCGTGAAGCAGACTCTGGCGCCGGAAGGATCCTTGGCGAGTCCTGTGTATTGGAGAAATGTGACTGTCATAAATGTTTCTTATTTAGATCCTTGGCAAGCACTGTGATCAGAGGAATGTGAGTGTCATTTGTGTATCTAGATCCTTGTGGGTGTCATATCTGTTCCTACTCAAATCCTTGCCAATTTCCAGAGGTTAAGATGGATGGTAAGACTAAAAATTTGTCTTAAAAAAAGTTACACATTTAAGAATCCCTATTCATACAGGCCCTGGATATTTGAGAGTACCCAGCAATCATATACAAGAAATATACACCTCACCTAGCTAATATACAGGAAATATACAAAAAATCTATGATAAGGACACAGAGGCTGGGTATTTGAGAGTCCCTAGAAATCATCCTAATCTCTCCACTCACCTGGCTAAGGCTATTGAGTCATCCAGGTCATCCTCCAAGTCATAGGCTGCCTGAGGGTGAGAGGGACAGCCGCCTCCCTTGATGGATGCGGCAAGGGAGCGAGCATCAGACAGTTCATCCAGCTGGGAGTTGAGGACCGGCATGAACAGGTCGTCCAGGAATTGGTCCACATCTGAGGCCTGGGACGGCACTCGTACCCGCCGCACATGGGAGGCTGAGGGACACAAGCACAGTGAAGACACATTGAGGCATGGAGTGATGTGGAAGTTGTGCACACTGAAAATATACACTGAGAAACATAAGTACGTGGATAACATACACCAAGGTATGAGAGACCAAGAAACAAAAGTAAATTGAAAGCAAAAATCTAAAGAAAAAGAGAAAGCTATATGTAGGAGGAGGCTTTAACAAGAATAATTGGGAAGACAAAAGCCAAACAGAAACTCAAACATAAAATCACTGGTCATAAAATCTCTGATACAGGTACTACTCAAATGAAATACAGAGGGATGTGTGAAATCTAAGAGCTACACACCTAATGAAGGTGCCTCGCTGGTGTCTGACATTGCTGAGGACTTCATGTATTCTCTCTCCAGCTGAGCACGTGCAGACTGGTGCCACCCTCCACCTGGCCCCCGCCGTCCTGCCTGCCCACCCTTGATGTAGCGGTTGGAGCCCCGGGAATACTCAGTCTTGGTCTCCTCCTCTGCTCCACTCCTGAAAGGCACAGACAAGGCAGAACAATCAGGAAATTTTAGAGTAAGACAAATCAAACATGTAATTCCATTCACAGAAGAAGAAAACTGTACTAAAAACAAGAATGAACTGTAAAGCTATTAAAGTCTCTCCTAATACACACCTTTCCTCCAGCAGGTCATATTTATTCCATGTCCTTGAACCAGAGAGAGACTTGGGAACACCTCGTTGGGACACAGATTCCATGTTGTCCAGGTCGTGTGCGGTGATCTCCTGACCATTGACCAGTGCCTGCCTCTCACTCACCAGACGCTCTACACTGTGGTAACGCTCATTCAGTCTGCTCCTTGATAACCTGAGTACCTGAACACACACACAGGAATTAACATATGCATGAGAGACTTTGAAGATGAAGCTACAATAGGATCAAGGGGAAAGCTGAAGACCACATAGCAGGATCTAAACACATAAAAGATTAGATCAATTGGACCACACTAGACTAATTCAGGCTCTATAAATCTCAACTAGGTAAATACATACAGTTGAATAGTAATAGTAGTAATAAAGAATAATAAGAATAGTAATAGTAGTAGTAGTAGTACATACGAACACTTTACCACAAACCTGCATATCTGGTGGACCTTCAAGGAGGTTATCAAGTGACCTGCTCTTTGCCTTGTCCTCAAAGTAGCGATTATTGAGAGCTGAGGTGCGGGACAAACCAATGCCATCCTCCTCTGCCCCTGCTCCACCTCCTGCCACCGCCACGCCCCCCTCAGTGCCACTCATCACCTGGTCATGTGCCTCCAGTGCCTCCCGGGACAGCTTACGGGTCAGGGCAGGTGGTGAGCGAGTCCTGCAGGAGTAACAGAAGTGGTGTAGCTAGTGGGGTTTTTTATGTGAGAGAGGAAAGCTGGCTAAGGACAAAAAACAAGACTAATGAAAATTAAAAACTCACTAATTTGCCAGTCTCTTTAAAGTTCAAAAGAGTTCACCAAAAGACAGGGAAAAATGCCTTGAAACCTCCCTCTTAAATAAAGTCATGTCATAGCGAGTTAGAAGACTGGAAGTTGTGAGTAATGTGTTTGCCTGTATGCTTCCTAGATTGTGTTGTAAGTTGATGCTTCTGGATTTATGTTTTGTTGGAGATTTTCATTGAAAGAATTATTGGGAGTGAAAGAAGGGGTGTATTTGTCATGTCTATTGAACTGTATTGTTAAAGATCTGAGTTGTATGTGTTGGTTACTGTTTCTGTTTCTGTGTTTACATTTTGTTGGGGTTTTTATTGAAAGGATTATTGGGAGACAAATAAATGTATTGGTCTATGTTCTGAATTGCATTGGTAAAGGTCTGAGTTGTATTTTCTAGTAATTGTTTGTGTGTTTATGTTTTCCCAATGAGCAGAGGGTGATGATGAAGGCAGGGTAAAGGACTGATGGCTCACCTCCTGGCCACCACAGGGGACTCCTCCATAGGGGATACCTCTGTCACCTTGACCAGTGGTAGTGGCACTGTGGTGGACACACGGCGCTCTGGGGCGGCACCTGTGGGAGGAAAAGTGCTCACCATAGTGTTAATGTTTTCTTAAAGCAAAACTGTAAATACAAATCAATTTTTAGAGACCTTAGTTACAAAGGTAGGGAACCTCCAGCCTTCAAGCCAAAATTTCTATAATTCATAAATGAAAAAAAAAGTGACAACTGATTTTTTTGGTATACCTCAGAGAATAAAATGTTAAAAAAAAGAATTTGTAGTGAAAAGCATGAAAACTAGATACAGTTTTCCTTATTTTAAAATTATAACAATTCCAAAATTTGCCATCACATTAAAAAGTAAGTTAAACATGTGAAAATACAACTTTTTGAAGGATATCATTCTTAATAAAAAATATTCAAGGGGCTATTGACAGGAATAAAAATAAAGCAAGAGGCTGCCTGACAGTAAGCCGTGGACTCACCAGTGTTGAGATGGCTGGAGGAACACTTGGGGAAGGTCGACGGCAGCTCCCTCTCTCCTATGAGGTCCATGACGTATTCCAGCCCAGGTGTCTCAATGACTGTGTCGTCCTGAGTGAGGCAGACTGTCCAGCCAGTGTTCTCCATGACACCTCGCTCCTGCAGCAGACTGGCGGCAAACTCCTCGGTGGTAGTCCAGGAGTCCACTTCACCCAGCCCAACCTTGCCTGAGGAAGTGAAGAGACAGCAACATGTGAGTGCTTGTGATAGATGCTGAGTGCTATGTTTCCACCAGCTGTCCACCTCTTACTAAACAATGGCTGGTAGAAATATTTTAGACAGTAATCAGACATATCAATAAAATTTTACTATAAAATAAGCAGTAAAGACATAAATAGATTGCAAACTAAGATGATCACAACATTATAAGCCACAACCAACAGGCTATCTTGGAGCTCACCATCAGGGAATCAGTAGAATATATAGCTGATTTAGCAGAAATATATGGAATGGAAAGTTTTATAATTACAATGAATATGTTGCAAGTGACACTAACCAGCAGACTATCTTTTTAGAGGTGAATATTACTAAACAACACCCACTAGAAACAAACATAAAGGTGCAAACTAATATGATGAATGATGAATGAATATTGTGCACCTGTTATTAAGTCAAGAATAAGGAACAGAATATTTGTCAAGGAACAGAATATTTGTCCTCACCATCAGGGAAGCGCGCCTCCAGGGCCATCCTTGCCTTCTTGCGGTTAGTTTGCCACTCCAGGTCTGTGGGTGGGAAGGAGCGTGCCACACCTCCTGACCTCTTGTGGGATGACAGCAGCTTCCTCTGACACAGCCCAGCATACCCATCCAGCCCGTGGTCTGACACGTACCTGGTGGAGGGAGTGAGAGAGGGAGAGATAATGAAGTGAGTAGAGTGACTTCAGTAATGGATAAATCTTATATTATAAATAACACAATAACACCCAATAGAACTAAAAAACATATACTTTAGATCCAGTTTTGGGCAGAATTTGACAGGTAATTAAGATTTTTACCAGGAAACATTAGATGGAAAACCAAATAACCCCAAATAATCCAATGGATGACAATAGACACACAAACAGACATAGAAAGCCAAACTATATTAGCTACTCAATAAATACAATGGAAACACACACACACAGTCATCAAGTAAGCATATTCAGTGAGGGAGTGGATTCAGGGAAGCAAGGGAAGGTTTCAGCACTTACTTGAGGATGTACTTGTAGAGTGTGGATGTGGGTGGGAAGACTGAGAGACAGTTGGCCAGCAGCAGCCAGCCTCTCTCAGCATTGGCAGTGTTGTCATTGCGCCACGTTTGGTTGCACAGCTGACACAGGATCTCATCTCGCAGTCTCTCATTGGCAAGACCCTGAGCACAGCAGAATAATGTATTTATCTCTACACTGCTAAACATTATGTACTCTCCATTCACCCATATTAAAAAATCTTGTACAAAAACTTGAGCAGCATTGATCACTCTTTCTTCTCATGCACACACACACACACACACACACACACACACACAGTTTACCTTGTTGGTGATGTAGTTCCCGAGCACTGTCTCCCGCAGGCCAGATAGCGCTGGGTCATTCATGAAACGCAGGATGAGCTTGAACACAGCCAGGGAGTCACTGTAGTCTGCATCCCGGGACTTGGAGAGGAAGGGGGTTTTGATGGGCTCTCTCTTCATGCCCCAGATGTGTGACTGAGACAGGAATGGTGGAGTTAAACACATGCATATACCAAGGCTCTCTCATGTGTACCTTTACATAAAACTCTTTAACATAGTGGAGGTGAAGTGCAGGAGTGTTTGAAAATATGAATCTTTGTCACAGTAGCTCACCTTGAAATAAATGCTAGTGAACTTTGAGAAGGCGTGGTAGTCAATGTCGTGCGGCAGGGAGTAGTGAGTGGCAATGGGCCGCACTGGAGCCCCAGCACGAGTCACTCCACGCTCCTGTTCCCGATCTGAACCAAAGGAAAGCGTTAGAAAATAAACTACTACTGCTTTATCATATATCTCTTCTTTTATCTATCTGGTGTATACAAGTACATATACACACATCATCTACAGTTCTAGCTCCATCACCCCCTAGTTGAAAGAAATCCTCTAGGTCAGGATTAGAGTGGATGTGGGGCAGGGAAGAGTCTCATTATGAAGGGGAAGGGGGTGAGCTAGTGTGTGTTGTGAGGTCTTGCTATGGAACTACCCTGCATCTGCTATAGTCTCAGAATTGGGGTAGGAAACAGTCTTATCATGAAGAGGATAGCAGGTAAACTATTCACTCGCCCCCAAAATGAATAACTAGACAGATATATGAGTCAGAAAGTGTTTGACTTACCGCCCAGCTTGGAGAGGATGAAGGCTAGCTCAGCAGGGATCTCCAGGTGGTTCACTCCAGCCACGGACCGCTGGACTCTCTCCTGGTCTGCCTTGTTCTGAGCCGCCTCACGCTCCGCCCGTTGCTTGGCCACCTGCTCCGCCAGCCGCCGCCGGTTCAACTCATCCTTGAGTCGCTTGACGTGCTTCCTGGCACTCCTGCCACGTACCAGTGACTGGATCTTGACCACGGATGACCTGAGGGTGCGGTAGCGGCGGCGGGCCATCCACATACGCACTGTGGCCTGCACCATCAAGGCTGCTCGCTGCTGGGCACGGAACCTGCCAACAGAACAGTGAAGAGTGAAAATGCAGCAAGTTCATGTTATTCTTCATTGATTTCTGTATTCTCTAATTCTTTTCTTCCTTGCATGAATGTGTGTGTTTTTTCAGCTTTCCTTCAAGTTATTAATGTAAGACACTGCCATCACCCACCCACCTTCTGCGACACAAGTAGCCCCTGACATAGCGCTGCAGAGTGACCACAGCGAAGGACAAGGTCTGATATCTCTCTTCCTCCAGTGTCTGCTCCAGTGCCTCCTTCAGGAAGATCTTGGTGAGACCCAGCTGGTAGCTCCCCCTTGAAGCACTCCCAGCCTTTCTTCGCTCCAGTACTGCCCGACAAATCTCCTTGGATGGTGCTCCCTGAAATCAATGTAAAAGTTTAAGGTGGTGCTATAGAAAGCAACAGAGTTACAGAAGATAATATACAGATCAAGCTTCTTCAGTGATAGAGAAGATAGGAGACTGAAAATTTGAAGTACATAGAGAAACAGGAGCTAAGGCAGATCTGTACTTCAAATGATATGGATCCCACAGCCAGAAGAGTAAAATCATTAACCTAATAAAATACAAGGATCATAAGGAAAGTTAACACAAAGCAACACCTTTATCAAAACTATTATGTCTCTCACCCTGCTACCTAGCAAATTTACTGTCACCCATCCCATCTTAGTACCCATAATCTTTGAGTCATCCACTCAATGTTACAGAAACATGCACTTGTTGGACCAAATTAGGGTGCAAAAATTGTCCAGTAGCCAAATAACATATTTTTGCAGCACAAATTTTCCTTTTTCTTTGTGGAGTGTTAAAAAAGACTTGCTTGTTGTGTACTGGAAAGCAAGTTCAAGTCCTTGAAAAAGCAGTACGAGTTCACTCTCAAAGATATATTTTGTATTAAATCAAGACACATAGCACATGGAAAACTCACCCTTGGAACCTGGCCGGGGATGAGGCAGCGATACCTCTCGGAGAAGTGTGCAAACCTGAGCCTCACTGGGAAGCCCTGCTGACGGATCCGAATGGTCTGCAGCATG
Source organism: Callinectes sapidus (assembly GCA_020233015.1). NCBI lineage: Eukaryota > Metazoa > Arthropoda > Malacostraca > Decapoda > Portunidae > Callinectes > Callinectes sapidus. The sequence continues at coordinate 1,000,466 of CM035195.1, read as the reverse complement.
CCTGAGTACCTGAGCTGCTCCAGAACACATGGCATGTCCAGTTTGAGTGCTGCCTTGTCTGTGTTGGGCTTGATGCAGCGAACAAACCAGGGATTGCATCTGAGGGGGAGGTCATAAGTGAGTGAATGAGTGCTGAGAAAGGGAAGTATGAGGTGAATGTGAGAAAGCTATAAAGGTGAATGACTGACAAGAAATGGATGTATGAAATAAGGGAAGGAGTAAAGTGAGTTGCTAATAGGTATATGAAGTGAGTGATGTATTAAATGAAGGTGAGAAAGCTACAAAATTGAATTAATAAGAAATGGATGTGTGAAATAAAAGAAGGAATAGAAAATAAAGATGAATGAAGAGCATAAAATTAATATAAAAGTAAATGATTGCTAATGGAAATACAAACTAAGTGTAAGAGTGGGATGAGAACAATGATGAGCACATGAGTCTAAAAAGATGACACAGCAATACTCACTTGGCCATTCCCTCCATAAGGTGAGTGAGAGAGTCGTTGAAGCGCGCAGACACAGTAGGAGTTCTTGGTTTCATTGTGACAAATCTCCCATTGGCTTTTGTCAATGTCTTGTTCTCTGAGCCCAAGCGAACGTCAAGAAACATCTCTGACAGCATCTATAGGAGAGATTACTTTATTCTATCACTGCCTCAGTTAATAAGTCCTTCAGAAATTACCTTGTTCTACTGAAGATGCAAATTTTTAAGTGCATCTAGAGCAGAAATTACTTGGTTCTATTATAGCTGTTCTCTATAAACCATCCATACCTTATTCTATCACTGCTATCCTCAATAACTTCTTATGATCTTATTCTCCTGAAGATACAAATTTTTAAGTGTATCCAGAGTAGAAATTACTTTATTCTATCTGTGCCATTCTCCACAAGTCCTCCAGAAATATTACTACTGAAGATACAGAAGAGAGATCAATGCGTGTTATCATTGCAGTTCTCAGTCACTCACAGGCAGCCTGGATGAGATGAGGAGCTCCACCACATCATTCCTGAGTGTGTCCCTGTTCTTGTCCAGGAATCCCTCCACACTGTACCACACCTGCCCTGCGTAGTGCTGGATGCCAAACTCCATCGAGGATAGACGTGGCCTGGAATGTTTGCGTGTGTGTGTAGCAGAAATATCAACCAATAAACTAACTACACTGTGATTAAAGACATAAATGATGAAATATATTACACTCTAACTAAAGATGATGTGAGTAATGGGACATATCTCATTCAAATTCTAGATAACATATTTGCTTCTCCTCTAATAAAAAATTATGAATGATGGATTTACTACACTCCAATTAAAGATGTGAATGAGGAAATATATTACACTCCAATTAAAGATCATGAGATGCTAGTCATATGTGTAGGTTCCAGTGCAGACAACACCAGGGAGTATTTACCTTGAGTAGAGTTCATTAAGGGCGTGGTTGTAGTGACACTTCTCCAGGTAGGACTGGTCAGTGGCCTTAGGGAAGTTACTCTCATCATCCAGTAAGTGCAGGATACCCACTGGCTTCCGGGCAACTAGTTCTATCACAGGCAAGTTGTCCTAAAAGTGAGGGAGGGATGTTAAGGATGTTTAGCCACGCATGGAAATAAGCTCATTGAGAAATCAGAGGGATAATTACCTTAAGCTTAAGCCAAAGTAGTAATATAACAGACTATCAATATTTCAATTTCTAAGGATATCAAAGTCATTATGTCTACAATTGATTCTTTCACTCACCTGTTACCTCTGTTAAGACTTAAAGAAGAGATAGGATGGAATTAGTTTTCAAAAAGATGACAGATGCAGAGAGAGAGAGAGAGGGAGTGCAAAAATAATAGTGACAGACTACAATTACTATTATGCAGAATTCTTAATAACACACCACTGACACACACATGCATACAGAGACAAAACATTCCTTTACTCACTTGGAACTCAATATTTTGCCAGTCAATCTTCTCCTTGGCATACTCCTGTTGCTCCAGTTTAAAGATGTGCTTGTTGAAGTAAAACTGTAGCTTCTCGTTAGCGTAGTTGATGCACAGCTGCTCAAAACTGTTTTCCTGTTGGAAGTCATCACCAATTAGGCTCTTGTTATTCATTTATCAGTCATGGTGCCTAACTACATATATTTTTTTTGTCCCTAGCCTGTACTCCTACCAACATGAAGAAAGGAATTGTGAGAAGAGGTGAAAGGCAAACACAGCAGAAGGGAGATGAGTTTATTCCTCCTTTGAACTTTATGGAGACTGGCAAATTAGTGGGGTTTTTATTTTCATCATTTTTTTGCCCTGGAGGCATAGCCCTTCTTAAATAAAATAAAAAATAATAAAAAATAATAAATCCTCACCAGTTTTGCTTCTGGCTTCTTCATGGGAACCAGTCAGGAATAGACACAACCCCTATCACTGTGTTTTCCTTTCATCTCCTCTCACAACCTGTCTAAATGTCAATACAAAAGGAAAGGAAGTCTAAACACACACCTTGAACACTTCAAAGCCAAAGATGTCCAGGATAGAGATGTGAGTCTTGCGGGCACCCTTGTGAATGATGTGGTTGATGCGCCTCACCAGCCAGGAGAACAGGGAGGAGTACAGAGCCTTGGCCACTGCGTCCCTCACATCCAGCGCTTGGTTGATGTTCAGTGGCGTGAACACTCTCTCATTTCGCGCTTCCTGTGGAATGAGTGGGTGATTACTTTAACACTTTTCCTGTGATTTGGTTTGTCTTCTGTATTAACAAACTACCCCTGAGATCTTTTGTTTTAACTCAGTCATATCAAAGCCTTCTACTAGCTAAAGACTGTTAACTATACTCCTTTTAAGTATCTTTTCTATCTTTCTTGTAAATGTTTGTTAAGATTTCACTGTTGTGAGTGTGTGTGTGTGTGTGTGTGTGTGTGTGTGTGTGTGTGTGTGTGTGTGTGTGTTGAGGTGTACATTGCAGCATGAGTCTACCAAATCATTCATTGACTAGGACTGCTGCCCATGAATGAGTCTGGAGAAAATGTAGCAACAAATGTACTATGCAGCAACATCATTACTTTCTTAGGTTTTATCAGCAGACTTACTCAATGGTAATAATAATAATAAAGACAATAATACATAATAACAAACAGTGAATATAGACACATACTCTCCTATCTGGTAAACTTTGGAACTTCTTACCTGCTTCTATATTTCTAACTTCCTATGACTTGATTTTATTTAAGAGGGAGGTTTCAAGACATTTGTCCCTGTTTGTTGGCTACTTCTTTTGAACTTTAGGAGAACTGGCAAATTAGTGGACTTTATTTTCATTGTGTTTTATTTTACCTTTGGCCAGCTTCCCTCTTTTACATAAAAAAACAAACTCACTGTAATCTTAGTGGTGAGTGCTCTCTTGATGCCCACTTCATCAATCTGCAGCAGATGTGACGCCCACTTGATCTCAGCATCTGTGCCCATCTCAACACCCTCCTGGCCATGACGCAGCTGCTTGCGGTGGAAGTAGATGTTGCCCAGATGCAGCACTGTGAAGTACAGCAAATGAGTGAGTGTGACAAGAAATGAGCTTAAAATTGTGTAATATTCATGAGTTTGTAGTACTGTAGTTTCCTCTTCATAGAAGTTCATGGTAAAATCATTCTAAGTGTGAATACATTACAGAAAAGTATACATTTTTGAAAGATACATGTTTCAGTGCTTCTCCTACTTTATA